>LBNU01001333.1:61045-96107 GCA_014162995.1 Artemisia annua
AGGAGGAGGTCAAGAAAACTTAGGGTTTTTATTATTGAAGCTAAAACCAAGATCAAGGTATACTTTTGTTACTAGTTTTCATATAATTGGTTAATTATTAATTCAATTCATGTGATATTAATTATGATGGATTTAGGGTTTGTAAACTTCTGTGAATTAATGATGTTAAACATGTTAGGATCATTAATTGATAATAGTATGATGATTGGTTAAAAGGATTGAGCATAAAACACGTTAGTTTTCGAGTTAGGGTTTGGACAGAATATTAGGGCTGTAAAGATATGAAGTTATTTAATAGTCGGTAATGAGTTAGATCACGAATTTTTACTCTAAATTGTAGTTCAATGAAAGAGCTTTTCAAAAAGTCCAACCATGACTGATTTCGAGGTTGGGAAGTTAGTCTATTGATTTTTACGAGATAAGGTGTCAAAGCTGTTAAACCGGGACAGAATTTGGGTAAAAGTTTGATGTTTCTTAGCGGATGAAAAAGTGTTATTAGGGTTAGCCCTTTGGAATAGTTAAGTTTTAGGTCATGTTAGACTCCCACGAAAAGGATCCGCGATAAAAAGTTGTGGAAGAATTTTTATAAAATCAAAAACTTTTGGTGTGCGTTCAGATCCGAATCTGGATAGTTAACAAGTTTGATTTTCTTATGGGTACTTGTGTATGTTATTAGACCATGGGCTTCTGGGATTAGCTTGTATGCTTATGAGAGACCATGGGGAATTTTTGGTGTGAGTTTTTAATCTTGTTTGGTCATTATTTTATGTGGGTAAAAGTACCCTAAAATTCTGCGCTTTCTGAGTTTATGAGTGCAAGGGATTTAGTGAGTGTTATTGGTTGTTAGTGTTTAGTATGGAGTCTAGGAGATCCATGGTTGATCATATGAACCTTAGACATCCATCATATGAATATTACATGGTTTATAGCTTTTAGCTTGGCCGTATGTAATGTGTATCTATTTGTGTGTTGTTTAGATTGTGATTGTGAATTGTTGGAAGCTGCAGAGTTAAGGTGAGTTCATAGTCCTATATTTTCACTTTGTTTTAAACTTGGGATGCGAATGATGCTTGTCTTAAAAGTTTTGAGTTACTGTGATTATGTGTGTTTAAAGAGCTTGGACTTATAATGTTATCGTATGAATGCTATATGTGATGGTAATGCGATGCGGTAAATGTTGTGTGGTCCAATTGGGGGAGAGCACCCAATTGGAGAGTAATGCTCCTACTCGTTATTGTGATGTGGATATATACGTGATTCAATTGGGAGGATGCTTATCCTGTTGCTCGCGCAATGCGACCTAATTGATGCCAATGGATCGGAGGGGCACGTTCCGTCCCGGTGTTGTTATTGTTGTGTGTGAATACATGTTAGCGTTATGATAACTTTATAATATTTGTCCAGCAATGTTTTATAATCACAGTGAACTGGTTGCCTTGAGAGTGTATTGTGTGTCGTAAACCTATGAATCTCACCAACATTATGTTGACGTTTTAAGCATCATTTTCAGGTGAGCATTCTATGGATAAGATAGAAGGAAGTGACTAGAAGAGACTTTGGTTGCATTTGAGAATGAAGTATCTATGTGTTTGGATATGAATTTGTTTGTTTTTGTTGAAGATACCTTTGGAGATTTGGTTTGGTTATTTTATTTTGGGGTATTGTTACAACACTTTGTGTTTGTACTTTGCTCTATCTTATGTGCATATAGTATTTCTCTATTTAGACACCAGGTGTTGTGATGATATCCATGAAGTTACACACTCGCGTTTCCGCCTTGGCGAGGTGTGACAACCAGCGTGCCTAATCAGGATGCCTTATCACCAAGGGAATCGCGCGTTCATGACAGTGCGAGGATCCAGGTGTTAGATAGTGATGAGGAGGAGGAGAGTCAACCGTTGAGGCGCAAGAGGGCGCCTTCTGGTGGTTATGACGCGGAGCCGTCGAAGAGGTCGCGCCCGACTGCTGATGATGATGTGGCCTTGTCGGGAAGTGCGCCCATCCCAGGATACAACAGAATCCCCGCTTCCTAAGTAAGTAGCGTATCTCAGCTAAGTTTTTTAGATAAACTATCTTTATCTTGATTGCCCCTTAAGTTTTTTCCTATATGCGTGCAGTGAGGAAGTTGCTGAGGATGCTTCTGCGCCGACTAGCCCCCGCGAGACTGAAGAGACTGCGGAGGAGAGCCAAACTTCTGGCGTAAAGGTGTTTGAGGAGACATCCACTGGTCACCTCATAGAGGAGATGGGTATAGCTGCTACACACCAGGCTTCGTTGGTTGCACAGCTGAGGTCTATGTATGCTGGAGAGAGCAGTCGTTCTGCGCAGCAGGGTAAGGAAGTTGCGCTACTGAGGACGCAATTGGCCAGTGCTCAGACGGAGTTGGAGTCTTCCAACGCATGTGCCAAGGTCCTTGCTGAGGAAAAGATGGCCTTGCTTGCCCAAATAAAGCAAGAGCGTGCTGGCGCAAATGACTACAAGTCCAGCTGTATATGGGCTTTGAAGTATATGGAGCAAAACAAGGATGCTCACTTAGCACAGCTGGACCAGTTTCGCCAGACTGTAGAGGATGCGTTGGAGAGGCAGGAGGCCAAGCTTCGCAAACTCAGTATTGAGTATGATGAGGAGTTATACCCTCATTTGGTGTCTGCTGTTGCTGAGCGCAGGTAAATCATTATCCCTTGTGTTTCTCGCAATTTCCACGCCTTCTTTTCCTTGTGTTTCTCTTAACTTATTTGTCATATTTTTGTTCGCAGGTGGCTGATTAGTCATGGTCTATGTCTCGCTGCCCTGAATACCTTAGAGTCCCGCGAAGTAGTAGAGGCCTTCGGGGATGTTTTTGAGTGCGCCATCACACGTGGCAAATCAGAGGCGATGGAGAAGATGCACGAAGACAAGTTGCTGGCTGTACCTATCTCCCAAGTTCCGGGCTATGATGGGGATGCGTACGCCAAGCTTGTCTCAGCGATGGAGAGGATGAAGCTTCTAGAGCTTCCCCATATCGCGCAATTAGAGAGAGATCAAGACTTCCCCATTGCGGTTATTATCAAAGGGCTAACCTTAGCGAGGCACACCGATGATGGGGCTGAGAAGCAGCTTGACTTCTTTTTGAAGCCTGACGAGTCTCAGCTACAGGTTCCAGTTTTTGCGCGCCCCCGCGATATCTTGAATCCTTTCTCCCTTGAGAAGGAAATTTCTCTCAAGGAGTCGTTAGAGGATCATGCCAAGAGGCTTGCAAGGAAACAAGGTGTGAAGGGGAAAGCCATCCTTTGCGGTCTTGGCGCTGCGCATATCCCAAGATCGGATGGGGTGCCAGTCACTGTTGCGACTGTGTCGCCTCAAGACTGTGAGTTGTTGAAGAAACTTGAAGAAGCTAGAAAAACTGTGGCTCAAAAAGGCTCTTCCACACTCAGGTGTGCTTCCAGCATCTGATTTATTTTGGTCTTGCTATTTCCATATAATAGACTGACATTTTTGTAGCACGTGTGCTTGTTAAGTCTACGTTTTCTGTAGTGGCTCATGGTTTTGGTGGATAATTATATATATCTTTTTGTACAGTTTGTATCATTTTACTTAGATTATTTTTCTTGTTTGTCAAAGACTTTCCAAGAGTCAAAATTACAACGTTCTTTAAAGAGTATATAGGATCCATAATGAACGCGTGGTTCATTTGGGGGATTTGACTGTTGAAGTCTGTACTTTAGTCTTCGGGTAAAAGACATCTAAGTTATGTTTAACCATCGCAAGCGTGCTTATGAAGGTTGATAATGTAGTAATGACTTACTTTATTAATGAAAGACCATAGTCGTGTATGGAATTTGTGACTTAGAAAAAATCACAATTGTATATGAAATTTTGCAAGTGTATTCAGCGTACTGCGAATATTATTTTGATGAGTCAAGAGTCTTGGCTCTTAAATTGTTAAACGTGCACAGTGTGCAGTGTTGCGCATCCATCGTGGGGTGCGCAAATGACTTACGCCAACGTCTTGATCGTAAGGTGTTTAACAAGGATGCGTGATCCGATGTTGATGGATTTGCAACCCTCTTACTCAACGAGTTGTTTAGTAGGTTAACTCATCCTTTTACCATCGTGGGTATTAATAAGTGCATGCACGCCATGTAGGCTAAAGGTAATATAACCAACACATTGAAACATAAATAGTATTTAAATAACAATGTAAAGAAAATGTATCGCGAAGTTAGCTGGAAACCGCGAGTTTGAATTAATACTTGCAAGTTTTTATAAAAGAGAGAAATTACTTATCTAGATAAATAGAAAAAACAAGAGTGAAAATACATGGATCTTTATTGGGGCACTTACTAAAGTGCGTGGGTATCCATGTGTGGGACCGTAGCCTTTTCTAAAGATAGCATTTCTTGAGATTGCGAATGTTCCACGTGCGTTGTAGCTCATGGCCATCCTTGTCGCGCAGCATGTACGCGCCTTTTCCAAGTGCTTCGATGACCTCGTAAGGTTCTTCCCACTTTGGTCCTAGCTTTCCAGTATCCTCTGCGCGGCTTGAATCGTTTTCGCGGTATACGAAATCACCTGGTCTGAATGAAGTGCTTCGTACTTTAGCGTCATAGTATCCTTTCATCCTTGACTTGGCTTTTTCTTCCCGTATCGCTGCGCGTTCGCGCCTTTCTTCCAGTAAATCCAAGTCTATGCGCCGCTCATCATCATTTTTGGCAATGTTAACTTCTGCTGTGCGAATAGTTGGCATCCTGATTTCAGCCGGTATGACAGCTTCTGTCCCATAGACAAGAGAAAAGGGAGTGTCTCCATTGCTGATCTTGATGGTTGTGCGGTGCGCCCATAAGACATGCGAAAGCTCCTCCACCCATCTTCCTTTGTGTCTGTCCAGACGCGCTTTAATTCCTTCGCCTAGGCTGCGATTTGCGCGTTCAACCAAGCCATTGGTTTGTGGGTGTGTTACTGATGCGAAGTGTTGCGTGATGTGCAGTTGCTCGCACCAGTCTTTGAACGGGTTGTCGCGGAATTGTTTCCTTTGTCTAAGATAATTTCCCTATGTAATCCAAAACGGCATACTATGTTGTCCCACACGAATCACTTCACTTGGTTACCTGTTATTGTTGCCACCGCCTTTGCCTCAATCCACTTAGTGAAGTAGTCTTTTGCCACAATAAGGAATTTCAATCCTCCTGCAGCAACGGGGAATGGTCCAGNAAGCCATTGGTTTGTGGGTGTGTTACTGATGCGAAGTGTTGCGTGATGTGCAGTTGCTCGCACCAGTCTTTGAACGGGTTGTCGCGGAATTGTTTCCTTTGTCTAAGATAATTTCCCCATGTAATCCAAAACGGCATACTATGTTGTCCCCCACGAATCACTTCACTTGGTTACCTGTTATTGTTGCCACCGCCTTTGCCTCAATCCACTTAGTGAAGTAGTCTTTTGCCACAATAAGGAATTTCAATCCTCCTGCAGCAACGGGGAATGGTCCAGCGATGTCGATTCCCCACTTGTAGAATGGCCATGGTGATGTGATGGGTGTTAGCTCGTGCTGTGGTCGGCGCGGGATGGGTCTATGAATTTGGCAGTCGCTGCACTTCTGTACCAAATCCCGCGCATCACGGTGCATAGTGGGCCAGTAGTATCCTGACCTTAGGGCTCGCGCCACGACAGACCGTGGTCCTGAGTGCATACTGCATGAACCAGCGTGGATCTCTCGGAGTACGTAATCTGCCTGAAGAGGTCCAACGCACCTAAGCCATGGTTGCAAGAATGAGCGCCTGTATAAGACACCATCTCTAAGCTCAAACCACTGCGCTATGCGCCGTATTCGTCGAGCCTCCTTCTGTTCTTGAGGGAGTATACCCTTGCTTATGAAGTCAATGATAGGAGTCATCCACGTAGGGCCTTCCTCTTTTATCACCGTGGATACTTCCATCTCAGAGATGGATTTTTCCTTTAAAATCTCTACCAATACCTGTTTTGACAGATGAGCAAAACTTGTAGACGCAATCTTGCTAAGCGCATCTGCTTTCTTGTTTTCCCCTCTAGGGACTTGTTTGATTGTAAACCTGTCAAACCGTTGGGTTAATGACTTTGTCTTTTCGAGGTATTGGATCATATTATCTTCCTTAGCCACATATTCGCCTGACACACGCTTGGCCACTAATCGAGAATCCACATTTGCCTCTAGGTTGCGTATGCCCATTCGTGTTGCAATGCGCAGCCCAGCGATTAGGGCTTCATATTCTGCCTCGTTGTTCGTGGCCGTAAATTCAAAGCGTAGGGCGTAAGTGAATTCCATTCCCTCTGAGTTAGTGAGGATAAGGCCTGCACCTGAACCATCTACGCATGAGGATCCATCCGTGAATAGAATCCATGGTTCTTGTAGTTCGGCCTTGGGTTGTGGAGCTATATCCTCGGTGTCCGGTTTTTAAATGATGAAGTCCACGAGAACCTGCCCCTTGACTGCAGTGCGTGGTCTATAGGAGATGTTGTGTTCGCTGAGCTATACACTCCACTTTTGCAATCGCCCAGATGTGTCGGGTTTGGAGATAACTTGCTTGATAGGTTGATCTGTGATCACCACTATAGGATGCACTTGGAAGTATCTGCGCAGTCTTTTGGCTGCAAATACTAATGCCAAGACCTATTTTTCCATTGGACTATAGTTGATGTCCGTTTTCTTAAGTGCTTTGCTGACGAAGTATACCGGTTTTTGTACCGAATTCCTATCTGTTAATAGCACTGCGCTTACTGCCCCATGAGTCGCGGATAAGTACATGATCAACTCTTCCCCTGGGCGGGGTGCGACTAACTTAGTGANGACTGCAGTGCGTGGTCTATAGGAGATGTTGTGTTCGCTGAGCTATACACTCCACTTTTGCAATCGCCCAGATGTGTCGGGTTTGGAGATAACTTGCTTGATAGGTTGATCTGTGATCACCACTATAGGATGCACTTGGAAGTATCTGCGCAGTCTTTTGGCTGCAAATACTAATGCCAAGACCTATTTTTCCATTGGACTATAGTTGATGTCCGTTTTCTTAAGTGCTTTGCTGACGAAGTATACCGGTTTTTATACCGAATTCCTATCTGTTAGTAGCACTGCGCTTACTGCCCCATGAGTCGCGGATAAGTACATGATCAACTCTTCCCCTGGGCGGGGTGCGACTAACTTAGTGAGCGCTGCTATAGTCTGCTTAAGCTGTATAAAAGCTTCCTCCGATTCTGTAGTCCAACGAAAATCTCCCATTTTTGTACACTTCTTGAGTGTTTTAAAGAGTGGGAGTGATTTGTCCGCTGACTTAGACAGGAATCTGTTTAAACCTGCTAGTTTCCCATTCAGGGATTGAACTTCCTTCAACGTGCGTCGAGAAGGAAGTTGGATGGCTGTTTCTGTCTTTTCTGGGCACGGTTTAATGCCATCCGGTTCTATCAAGTATCCCAAGAACATGCCTTCTGTAGCGCCAAAAGTGCACTTCTTAGGGTTTAACTTCATGTTGATTTTCCGTAGTGTTCTGAATGTTTCTTCAATGCCACGCACTACTTCATCTTCAGTATGGCTTTTTATGACCAGATCATCCACGTAAACTTATAGGTTGCGGCCCACTTGCTTTTCAAATGCATTATCTACCAGGCGCTGGTAGGTGGCGCCCGCATTCTTCAGTCCAAAAGGCATCTTCGTATAGCAATAGCCACCTTGGCTCGTGTGGAAAGCTGTCTTTTCCTCGTCTTCCTTAGCCATTTGGATTTGGTGGTACCCTTTATATGCGTCTAAGAAACATTTAAAGGGCTATCCGCATAAGGATTCCACCTTCCAGTCTATCTCTGGTAGTGGGTAGCAGTCCTGTGGTCATGCTTTGTTGAGGTCCGTGAAGTCTACGCACATTCGCCAACTGCCATCGCTCTTTTTAACCATTACTGGATTAGAAAGCCAGTTGTGGTAGTAGACTTCTCGCATGATACCCGCGTCCACTAACTTATGTACTTCTTCGAGAATGGCTTTCGCGCGCTCTGGAGCTTGGCCGCGCTTCTTCTGCCTTACTGGTGGATATCCTTGTCGGATTTGCAACTTGTGTTCTGAGATTGACCGTGGCACGCCAGTCATGTGCTTTGGTTCCCATGCAAAGATATCCAGATTCTTTTGCAGGAGTGCGCACACGGCCGCTTTGCCCTTATCAGACAGCGAGCCCCCAAGCGATACCTGTTGTTCAGGGTAATCAGGGTGGATTGCTAATTTTAGGTTCGGTGTCTCGGCTGTGCTATGTTCTGCAGTATGTGTCGTTTCACATGTGACCGTGTTACATTCTTCAGGTGGCACAGCGTTATTGTAGAAGGTGAGAATGCCACCTTCTACTGGGAATTTGAGCATCCCATGTGCTGTGGATGGCACTGCGCGCAGGGCTGATATCCCTGATCTTTCGATAATGCCATTGTATGGCGAGGGAGACCTAATCACAATGAAGTTCATCCACGCTTTTGTAGTGCTCCTTATTACTGATCATAACTAGCAGCCGTAGTTGTCCTATTGGCCATATCTTTTCTCCTGTAAAGCCCGTCAATGATGTCGCGGCTGGGACTAGCTGGCTCTGTACCTCAGGTCGTAATCTCTTGAAACAATGTTCGTACATTATCTCTGCGGATGCTCCTCCATCAACGTACATACGGTGGATATCGTGACCCCCCGCGTTCGTTTCGATGGTGAGTGGTTCCGCCACTGCGTTGTCCGCAGTCAAAGTGGGGAAGGAGATCTCATTACCGGAGGAAAATCTTTGGCTGAGTTTTTGCTTGACCTTGCGCTGCCATGATTGTATCATGTAGATTGTATCAGCCTTATCTTTAGGTGCTTCCTTTTTATCTACGTTCTTTTGTCTGCCCTTCCCTTCTTTGATGTTCTTTACTAAGTGGTCCAACCTTCCTTCTTTCACTAATTTGTCAATTAGTTGGCGCAATTGGACGCATTCATTCGTGGTGTGGCCCTTCTGCCTGTGATATTCACAATACCCATTCCCTGTGCGCTTCCCTTCTGGGGTGCGCATTGGTGGGGGTTTAGGGAAGTTTGCGCCCTCTGTTGCAAATATCTCTTGGAGTTTTTATCAATGGGGTATACTTGTTGTTTCCCCGTGTGCCTCCATCACTGCGATAGTTTTTATTACGATAACCGCTCTGGTCATTGGATTATCTCCTTGACTGTTCTTGCGGTCTGTAATTCGAGTATCCTTTTTTGCTATCTGCGGCGGCGGCTTCTCCTTGGATGAAGGACCTTGTGCGCTTCATTAGTTCATCAAAGGTTTGGGGAACCTTATCATTTAATTTCCTAATGAGCTCTGGGTTATTGATCCCATTCATGAACCCTGAGATTTTTAGTACCTCAGGACACGCCTTGACGTGTATACATTCATCCTTAAAGCGCTCCATGTAAGCACTCGTTGATTCCCCTTGGCGCCGTTTCACTCTGGCCAATTCCACAGGGTTCTTGGCGCACTTCTTCCTCTGAGTGAAATTCACGCGGAATGCTTTTCGCAACTCTTCAAACCCGTCTATGCTTCTTCGTGGAAGCTTGCTAAACCAAGTTCGCGCATTCCCTACTAATGTGGAGTTAAACATATGGCACCACACAAGTTGTGGCCAATTTTCGATAGTAGCAGCGGATTCGAAAATTTTTAGGTGGTCATCAGGATCACCTGTTCCATCATATGTTTTAACATTGGTGGGCATGCGCCTTTTCTTGTGATCCGAATAATCACTGATGTGCCATGTGAATGCATCAACCATTTGGCGACGCCAAGGAAGAGATATATCTTCGTCTTCTTCCTCGCGATGTCTTCCTCTAGACATCCAGTGTCCTGTCTCTTTGTCCTCGTTGTCCGAGGAGCTACTTGAGGAAGAATCGTCCCTTTTGCGGCGCTTGCACCGTTTTTCCCCAGAGTCCGAGCTTAAGGGGCTTTCACTTGGGGAAATATGTCTCCCCAATCTATCGTGAACTCTTCTGCTTCCAGACCTTGAAGAGCTCTCGCTCGGTCAGCGTTGTCGTCCAAGTCTATCTTGGATTCTACGCTTACCAAGTCTAGCGTGGACATTAGTGTGCCTCTCATTGTCTTCGTATTCCTCCGGGTATTGTGAATCAGATGCCGTACCAAGTCTAGCGTGGACATTGGTACGCCTCTCATTGTTTTCGCGCTCCTGGTGGCGCAGTGGGGATGTTTCATTAAAGTTAAGCCGAGCTTGTAGGCTCTGACTTGACCTTCTTCTTGCCTCCTCTTGCAGGAGGTTGGCTAAGGTTTCGTAATTTTGAGATACAAAATTACTTAGCGTTAGCTCATGCGTGTCCTCCTCCAGCGCAACAATATTTTCCCCCACATTTGGTCCCCTATCCCGGTTAGGCGCGCCTGGCGGCACAGTGTTGTCCAAAGTGGGTGCCGTTTGATGGGGAGTATTGAAGAGAGTGCGCTGAAGTTCTTCAGTGCTTGGAACCACCGTGGTGGTCTGGGCCCGATTCTTGGTGACCAGGCGTGCTGGTCGTTCCAGAGGCCTGCCTAGAGGTTGGACCTTGATGGTTCCTCCTCTGGGGGTCACCACGTGTTTTTTCCAACTGCGGAGTCCGCTGGTTTGCGTTTTTATGTTTCGTCATTCTAGTTCTTAGTGTAGGGTCCCACTGATGGCGCCACTTGTTGATACAAAAGTTGGGCGTTCCTTGTTTGGGTTCCTGTTCTCGTACAGATCTTAATGCTTGAGACCTGCGCACTAAGAAAGCAAACAAACACCGTTAGGCTTATCATCGGATTGTTTCCCACGATTATCCTCCGGCGTGAGAGTAAGCAATCGGTTTTAGGGTTGTGTTAAAGAGTTAGGGTTGTAAATCGTACCTTTAACGAGAGCTATGATGCCCTATATATATATACACACGAGACCTTATCAGTTTCGTGTTTCTCACTCTTCGGCGTGTCCGCTGTATCGGATGTTTGATATATATCTCCTTAATAAGAGATATCACGTATCAAATCCATAAATAACTTTGGGTTTGGGCCTTCGTGAGCCCAAACTGTTATCATAGTAGCCCACACGTGGTGGGCTTAAGTGTTAGTGACGTCTAATATTCGGGTTCGTGACCCGAATATAGACTATACGTCATCAATATTTGCACTTATATTTAGATATTTCACTTTTTTTTTCAATCATTACTAGTTTACGATATATAAGAGCAAATAGGAACCAAACCTATACAAGTTGAGCCAAGGTTCGAGCCCATAGATACCCATAGAAACCTTATCATTTTTGATTTGAGAAGTTTCAGCACATTATGTAGTCGTGCTGGCAAAAACAAATGTAAGAATTTGAACAAACGTTTCTACATTTGTTGCCATTGACGGGTTCCTCAATTTGATCATTTCAATAACCTCCTTTGTTAACTGGATAAACGTAGCAGCGTCCCTCCACATGCTGATAGATCAGATGGAACCATAGCCCTCCAGCATCTCTTTAGTGCTCTTTGCTTCAACCAGTGCCCAAGAATGCATGTTAGGACGTAAAATTATTTCATCTGATATTCTTCCTTGGCTCAAATGCGCTAAAGGGCAACATTTTCAAGTCTAGATTTTTTCAAATGAGTTACAAAAGACACGGAGTTCTTTTGTCCCACACAATATATATAAACTAGCCTTAAATGTTGTAATTAAAATGAGAAGCATAAGAAGATATTTGAACCACTGGATCAAACTTGAATCCCAAGTCTTCTTTCGACTCATTGCAAAGGTAGCATTTTAGACCTTTGGTTAATGTAGAACTGAGTACAGGTAACTTGAGTATATTTCATACATCAACTTTTTTTATGTTCAAAAGAATAGAAAAAGTAACCTAAATTAAACAAGGCAAAACCAAGGTATTAGACCCCATTGTAGGTTTAGGCGTTTTCTCACAGAAGTGTCAGTCATGAAAGGATAAATAGGGCAATCTGGCTGGCTCCGGGAGAGGATAGATGCCATGTGTTTATCTTTCGTGTCGAAGAAAGTATCAACCTCTAAGTTATTAGCTGCAAAATCATCAAAATATATAGGGGAAAACATAGCTACATTACAATGTAGCCAATTGGCTACATTTGTAATGTAGATATGTTTTCCCAAATATATATATATATATAAACAGATATTTAGGAATTATGAACAATAAGAATACGCTCCCAATACTGTAACGANATAGATGCCATGTGTTTATCTTTCGTGTCGAAGAAAGTATCAACCTCTAAGTTATTAGCTGCAAAATCATCAAAATATATAGGGGAAAACATAGCTACATTACAATGTAGCCAATTGGCTACATTTCCTTTGAAAAAAAGGGTAGGGACAGGGAGAAAATATGTGTCAGGGACTTACCGCAGGGACTGAACTGTACATTATTAAAACTTTTTTCAAAGGAAATGTAGCCAATTGGCTACATTTGTAATGTAGATATGTTTTCCCAAATATATATATATATATAAACAGATATTTAGGAATTATGAACAATAAGAATACGCTCCCAATACTGTAACGAAAACTACAACTTTTAAATCTGTAGAAGGTTTAGTAGAAATATTTTACTTTAACTCAAATATATTGCAAGTACTTTGTCATGAAAACCTAAAAACCTAATAAGAATGGAATTGTTGTTTTGTAATAAACACGTGGCTTTGGTGCAAAGTCTCTGTTAAAACAAGTGGACACATAAAACTTGTGATTAGAGGTTGCCTTTTCGATCCATTTACGTAAATTATTTCTGTAAAACATTAAATGGGTCACATAAAATTAAGCCAAAAATGAAACAACTCAAATGAGTCTATCAAACGGGTCAAAAGTCACACAAAGTGTATCCAAATGTTTAGATCCTTCCAAACTGATTTACTGAAAATATTCAGATTGTTTTTAATAGTGTAGTTTTTGTAATCACACCCATAATCTCACACAAAGAAAAGGACGATACAGTAAGAGTTAGCTGGTCAACCTGACCAAATTTTACTCATTTAAGAAAATTACGCATTTGACTGTTGGACGCTTATAATGTCTTACATGCCAAAGGAAATAGAGATGGGTCAAAAACAAAGCCTGTATAACGGTTACTTTAGAATTATAGGGTTATAACGATTAGGACTATTGAAACGACATGTCTCTTCTTTTAAAGATATCACAACGTTTCAACATGTATATATAGATTAGGAATTCTCTGTAAACATTCAACCCATTCGATTATTCAATATCAATATAAAGGGTTCAACTCATCTTCTTTATCTCTTTATTCGACTCTGTTTTTTTTGCGTAATTATCATGATTGTTGTTTGATTAATTTCGATCCTGGAATCCACACAACCTGTGTAATAATTGGTATCAGAGCCTAAGGGATCAAACAACATCCATTCATGTTTTTTCATCACTCAAAGAAACAAACCAACCATGAAGAAACCATTCATATTCAATCACCATGAAAGAACCCATGCCAATTAAAAAGAAAAATTCGTAAACGGTTACAACACCGACATGGTGGTTAACCAAGATGAAAAGAGACGACAGTCTCAAGAGAAAGAATGAAAAAAAAGGCTTGGTTTTGCGCTTTACCAACAAAAGCAATAAAGATTTACTCAAATGCTATTATAGCACAAAGACAGTGTAGGAATAAGGCCAAGAAATTTACTTTCCTTGAAGTCACTAATTGAAACAGAAGAACATGTTTCGAAAGGCTAAAGGACCTGCCTTAGAGATCATTAAGATCCAGTGACGCACCAAACTTAATTGAATACATCAACATTAAAAAAGACAAGAAGACTTAAGTGATGATGGCGGCACTAACCCTGCTGGAATTTGGTTCAATTAGAAGCCGAAAAGTCATCAACACCAAGAAGGCATGAGCAAGAAGAATCAAGGAACAAGAAGATCAGAATTTTTGGCATATCGACATTAGGGGGGAATATGTTGGACACTTCTAATGTCTTACATGCCAAAGGAAATAAAGATGGGTAAAAAACAAAGCCTGTATAACGGTTACTTTAGAATTATAGGGTTATAACGATTAGGATTATTGAAACGACATGTCTCTTCTTTTAACAGATATCACAACGTTTCAACATGTATATATAGATTAGGAATTCTCTGTAAACATTCAACCCATTCGATTATTCAATATCAATATAAAGGGTTCAACCCATCTTCTTTATCTCTTTATTCGACTCTGTTTTTTTGCGTGATTATCATGATTGTTGTTTGATTAATTTCGATCCTGGAATCCACACAACCTGTCTAATATTGACTTGTTACTCAAAGTTTCAAACCATCTGCCCACAGCCATCTCAGCTTGTGTAGTGTGTATATTGTGAGTGTGTGCCCATTCATATCTAAGGTTAACTTATCTTTTAGGGACAAATATGAAGTATCGTTGTAATTTGCATACTAATAATAACAATCAAGACTTCTCACACATTTTGGCCGCGGAATTGCAGATCTCTTCAGAAATACTACCCGAAAAAGAAGAAGCAATGTCTGGGAAATCCATAACTTCATGTTCTTTCTCTTCCCTCCACAATTTCTCAATTCTTAAACTGACACTTCTCAAGACAGTCAAAGCCTTGTCGGGGAACTGACCCATGGCTGACTCACCTGACAGCATAAGAGCATCGGCTCGTTGCCTGACTGCTTCAGAAACATAATCTACTTCAGCTCTGGTGGGTGTAGGGTACACAATCATAGATTCAAGCAACTGAGAAGAAACAATTACTGGCTTGTTCAACTGACTGCACACTTCTACAATCTTTTGTTGAACTAATGGATCCTGTTTAACGGAATTTGTGCTCACAGATCGCCTCTGGCTACCATGGCCCCATTTGAAGCTTGAATAATTTCCTCCAAGTTTTTCAATGAGCCAGTGCTCTCTATCCTTGCAACTACTGCTATGTCCCTGCATAGGGCGACTCAAGCACAACAAACTACCAAATAAAATACGTTCGAATATCTATAGAAGAACACAACAATGGTTTTAAATTATACTATACCCAACAACAGCCTAACTCATTTCCTTAGGCTCACGTGATGTCATAACCAACCCCACTTTCCCAACAAGATGTGGGACCAGACCAACAAAAGTCGCAGGAGCATGTTGTGCTATAGATCTTTTTAGCCAGGTGTTTTTTCCCTTGATGAAAGATGACTCATTTGTTAGGTTTTGTTCTATGAGTTTGGTTAATTTTTTTTACATTGAGTTTGTTAATGGGCATTCTATGTATGTTTGTTATTTCATTCGTGTATCAAGAACAACAAGTTCATAACAAGCAATCCAGATTAACGTAGAGGAAGCATGGTTATTCCAATTCTTTAATGATCTATACATCAATATGATTAAGGATCTTTCATGCAAATGTTAATAAATTATCATAGAAAATTACTACATAATTTTCGAATAATAAGACATGCCACAAAATAATTACTGCCTAATGAACATGTAAATGTAAATGAGTACTTACCCAATTGATCATACACGATTTATACATCAATATGATTAAGGATCTTTCATGCAAATGTTAATTAATCATCATAAAAAATTACTACATAATTTTCAAATAATAAGACATGCCACAAAATAATTACTACCTAATGAACATGTAAACGTAAATGAGTACTTACTTTCTTGAATCAAGGAGACCTGGATTGGATCCCCGGGCACTAACATATATCAGATATTTCAACCAATACTCCAATAACACCGCTTGTGACTCAAATGCTTCAACCTCTAAAGGATGAACACACTTACTCTTTTATCGAATATCTTGTTTGCAAGACACTTGTAACAACAGGGTAATGATCGCATAATGATCAAGAAACCAAGATCAACATCAAAATGATTTGATCTTGCTTCTTAGGGGTTCGGCCGAATGGAATGTTTCATGCAAATGTTAATTAATCATCATAAAAAATTACTACATAATTTTCAAATAATAAGACATGCAACAAAATAATTACTACCTAATGAGCATGTAAACGTAAATGAGTACTTACTTTCTTGAATCAAGGAAACCTGGATCGGATCCCCGGGCACTAACCTATATCAGATCTTTCAACCAATACTCCAATAACACCGCTTGTGACTCAAATGCTTCAACCTCTAAAGGATGAACACACTTACTCTTTTATCGAATCCCTTGTTTGCAAGACACTTGTAACAACAAGGTAATGATCGCACAATGATCAAGAAACCAAGATCAACATCAAAATGATTTGATCTTGCTTCTTAGGGGTTCGGCCGAATGGAATGAGGAGGGGAAAGGGAGAGAGCATGTTTGTTAAGTGGTAAATCACATGAAATGATAATGACCTAGTCCTTAAATAAGGCACTAGTCATAATCACTTCCATATTTAGCTTTCATTTTAAAATGGGTTAATGTATTTGAAATGTATCTTATTTGTCACAAATTCGTTTGTGTAACAAACATTTTTATTTATTTATTTATTTATTTTGCAAATTCATATACTAAACTTTCTTATTTCATCACTCTGGGGTATTTTTGGACCATTTTACCCCTCCTGATAAAAGGAGTCTTAACAAATTGAAAGGTAAAATGGTCTGAAAATACACCAATGTGACGAAATTTGAAAGTTTAGTATATCAATTTGCGCAACAAAAAAATAAATAAATAAAGTTTGTTACACAATACTGGAATTTGTGACAAGTAAGATACATTTTAAATACATTAGCCCTTTTAAAATACACCAAACGAAAGATATAATCTTTTCTTTCATTTCATTTCCCAAGCCTCTATGTGACATGGTACACAAGTCACGTCATTCCTGGTTACTTGTCAGTTTGTCAAACTTGTTAGGCCAATTTCAGATCTCGTAATTTCGTGAACCAAATTGTTGTGAAGGGTAGGAAGGACTGTGGGAGTGACATGTGTCATCCCCAAGCTACATCATATGACACATCATATGACATGTGTCACCCCANTATAGTATGTAAATAGTATTCGTGGAGTGAGTCGGGTCTTTACCCACTGTGCTTGCTCTACAGCCTGTTTCATGAGGCACCGCTAACTCTTGTATAAATACCCTCTCCCACCCAAGGGAGAGGGTTGGACCTTTCATAATATACAAAGCATTTTCTCTTTCACTTTCTCTCTCTAGGTCTCACTTTCTCTCTCTAACTCTACATACCAAAACGCCACCTTAATCCTCAAGAAAACATGTTTGTGACTTAAAGTATATCTTACAATTGGTATCAAGAGCCAAGGTTTCACCCTAGGGCCTAGCTTTGTCGGATTTAGTTGGTGTTTTTTTTGTGTTTTAGTTAGTTAGAAAAAGTTCTCTTCTCCTACCTCTTGGTTTGATCTTATGCGTGTTATATGAAGTGTTTTGATTGTACTTCCTTGATTAGTGGTGTTAGTTTTACCTAGTTATTCAATTGGTTTGGCTAAATCAATCGTTGGTTGAGTTTTTGAAGGGATTTGGGTACTTTTTCTTGATAGCGTTTACCTCGGCTGGTTGTGTTTCTTGGCAGCGTTCACCTCATTATTCCAGCGTTTAGGTCTAGCGTTTAGTAGAGATTACTATTTTGGGATATAAGGACAAAACGCTAGATAGCGACTGGTTTGGCTGTTTGTGTGTAGCATTTTGTACTGTCTGGCATTTAGTGTTATTCAGCGTTTAGTGGGAGTAGCGTTTACCTGGCAATAACGTTTAGCTCGTTCTAGCGTTTAGTTATTCCAGCGTTTTACTTTACCAGCGTTTACCTTGAAAATAGCGTTTACCTTGAAATAGCGTTTGGCTCAACTTCAGCGTTTACTGTTTCCAACGTTTAGTGGAGATAGCGTTTAGTGGCACCAGCGTTTAGCTTTTTTCAGCGTTTAGCTCAGATTAGCGTTTACCTCCTTGTGTAAAGTTAGTGTTTACCTTCTGATTTGTGGTTTCTTTTGTGGACTTTAGTAAAATCCCGGGAAAGAACTAATTTCTCGGTTTAAGTCACAAGAACTATATAATCAAAGTTTAAGAGTCTATCATGGCTACTTCATCTGAAGATATTCAAGCTGCTGGGTCTGATACCCGACCTCCTATGCTGGATAGGACGGACTATGAATCATGGGATCAACGTATTTGACTCTATTGCTTGGGAAAGGAGAATGGATTGAACATACTCAAATCGATTGATGAAGGACCATTTCAGTTGGGCACTATTAGGGACACCATTGCTGCTACTGACGACCAACCTGCATTCCTTGGGAATCCTAGAAATCGAACCTATGATGACCTTACTGAAGAAGAGAAGAAGCGTTATGATGCTGACATCAGGGCTTCTAATATCATCATTCAAGGACTTCCCAAAGACGTGTACAAACTCATCAACTTTAACACGGAAGCTAAAGCTGTTTGGGACAATGTCAAGATGCTTCTTGCTGGATCCGAATTAACCAAAGAAGATCGGGAATCCCAATTGTATGATGAGTTTGAGCACTTTAAGCAGAATCTAGCTGAAAGCATCACAGAGTACTATGTCAGGTTTCACAAGCTTGTGAATGATATGAGAATCATTAAGATGACAATGCCGAACATTCAACTGAATTCGAAGTTTGTGAACAACATGGCACCGGAATGGGATAGGTTTGTGACTGCTGTGAAGCTCAACAAGGGACTGAGAGATACCAACCATGAACAACTGTATGCATCTGTCACACCCTGAATTTACCTGTTAAATGGCAGCGGAATTGAATTCCCGGGTGTAACGATCATGGCATCTCATACAAGGTTACATTGAACGACCTAAAGTGTCGTTTTTTAAATACAACGTTTGATCAATCTATTAAAAACATAAAAGTTTACAACATAGGTCCCAAGTGGTTTTACACATTTATTGAAAATAAAAACGACAAGATCAAACGGTTCATAAGTGCATTGAAGTAAACAGTGAGACGCGTCGACTCCTCGATTCCATGATGGTCCATATGCAAGTCACATGTTGTTATCTTAGTAACCTGAAAATACATTGTTAAAACGGTCAACAATAATGTTGGTGAGAAATCATAGGTTTATGAAAATGAATGTTATAAGGGAATGACGAACTGTCACATAATTGATAAAATTGTACATTATCCTTAAGCTCATGACCCCGAAGCTAGACTGTAGGTAATGCCCCTTCAGAGTGTTTTGCCCGACACTCTAACAATGATCAAATGAAATGCATCTGTTTGACTGTTGGTAACCCCAACACGGATGGAGGCGTCACCCTCAATAGATCTATCCACTCACTCTCGCTTAAATACAATTAACGGTTCATGATAGGGGAAATAAAACATGGCAATGTAGTAACTTAAGTAATGTATATGGATTTGATACTTAGGCTCGTATGAAAAATGGTGCAATGTATTCTCCCCCGTGGGATTTGAAAACAATAAAAATGTAAACGGGGCTATGAAAACTCACCTCAAGGAATGGTACAATCGGTAATGTATGAACTGAAGAAAATGAGGTGCAACTCCTAGCCGCAACCTAAAATGAATGCATGTAATCTACTTTAGATTATGAAATGGGTTCATGTATGCACTTGCACTATAATCTATACCACTCGTTTTGTATTCAAAATATATATTGTTGGCGAAAATATAAATTACATCTTCGTATAAGGTCATGGTGATTATTACATGTTTATATGGTTTAATAATGTTATACGGTAGTTATATAGGGAAATATAATGAAATTTAGCTTTTAGACGTAAGATACAACACTTAGACAATTTTTGAAATACGGTTAAAAATGGCTTCGGAAAACTAGTTGTAAATCAGTGAATATTGAGAGTTAGGAAATAAAATTGGTATTTCTGGAAAGCTTAGCACCAAGCCTCAAAATGTTCAGGAGTGAAGTTTTGCTCAAAGTGTCTAGATTTTATGCTAAATGGTCGAGAAGTATGGTATTTTAGGCTAAAGCTGCCATTTCTGGGCAGTTTTTATGAATATTTGGATGGCTGTAGATTACTCATCTTAAGTCCAAATGACGAACGGCTTTTTGATTTGAAAACTAGGCCAGGTGCTCTAACTTTTGTTCCTTGTGGTCCAAAACTCCAAAACTGAGTCAATTGACGGGAAAATGGCTCTCAACATGGGTGTTTCTAGGTATACTTAGAAAATTTCTGGGTAAGTGCTGGTGGTTTATTAGTGAAAATAATAACTTTCGAAAAATCATAAGTAATTCGTTATAAGGCCGATTTTCAAGTTCTTTATATCCCCGAAAAGGTAAAAAGGTATACTAACATATTTTCAATAGTTTGGCAAGTTTTGAAAAGGTCTAAGGCTCGTTTTTGGCCAAGTAAATTCGTACATCAGCAAACAATTTCCGGAAAATGTATAAGTCTAGTAGCATTATGTTTTTGGCATAACTCCTTCGTTATAAGTCCGTTTTAGCGATTCAAAAGGCCATAGTTTCGTCTAAGAATATATTTTCTATATCTTGGGTCTAAATTTACCAAAACTCACTGAATTTACCCAATTTTGAAAATAGGGACAGTAGGTTTACATATGGTTCCAAAAATAGTTTTTCCTAGTTTTTACTTGTCCAAATCCACTACTAACAACATCAACTCATCCCTTAATATACCATACACCTTCTTAGGGTGTCATGGTTTCCCTAACATCATCTTTCAACCATTTCTCCAAATGTTCTCAAGTAATTCATTATACACATAAAATGATGTAAAACATAGGTTTTGTGGTATAGACTTTTATATGCAAGTACAAAAACAACAAAAATACATAAACCTTGTAAGGAAATTTTTGGTAGAACTTGTGAAAATAAAGTGATGAACTTACTTGGAAGATTACTAATTTTAGGAAGAAAACCTTACTAATCCATAGGTGTATATTTCAAGACCTTGTAATGGATGATTACTAATTCTTGTTAATATTGTTGTTCTTCAAAAATTTCTTGTTCTTCTTTATGTTGAGTTGGGAATGAGCTAGGACAAGGAGAAGGAAGAGAGAAAACAATTTTTGATCTAAAAATTATACACATGCAAGTATGAGAAGATATTTTGGAGTTAGTAAATTTTGTTGGATGATTTTAGAGGACACAAGTGTCCTTGGGCACCTCTTGGCCGGCCACCTCATGAGGAGGTGGTGGCTTGGTCATTTTTGCACCACTTTGTTTTTACGGGGTACCGTTTAGTGCATAGTTTTGTAATTTTAGTGTTAACGGGTACCAGGTTAATTAAAAATAAATTATAACGGGACAAGACGAGATATATCAAAGTTGTAAAAATTATAAAAATATAATTTTTTTGTAAACATTAGGTATTTTGATAGTTATTACTTTGTTGATACAATTATGTTATATATAGTTCAAGTTATGGTTTAATATTTGGTAGCTCACCAAAATATATAATATATAGTTTTATAAACCTTAGTGGAAAAATAACTAATATATAAATATATTAGTGCCCTAGTGGAATTTGTTTGATGTGTTGGTTAAAAACTATAATCATGTCTTATTATTTATATAAAGATAAATAAATAAGTGTAACTTGAAAGTATATATTCTACGAGTGGGATAGAATGCAAATGATGTCGTGATGCAATGTAGACTAACCCTAGTCTATGAAATGTTTAATGAATAATAATGTGACTTAACCTACCCGGTTTCGTCAAATGAATATCCGTAAATCCTGTTTACGTGAAATGTTGAATTGAAATTCTATGAATAGGAAAATGTCGGGACTTAGGAAATTGACCTGAAATTGAGAATTGTGACAGCATATCTCCAACAACATGAGAAGCATGCTAACTATGATCGTCAGATGAGTGAAATACTCAATCCAACTACTAACCCTAGTGATGCAAATTCACAACTTGCTTTCATGTCAAGTACTCAAGTTCATCATCAACTTTCCAATGATCAAGTTCCCTACAACCCTACTTCAACAACATCTTTGACTTCCCTTGGGCAAACATCCGGGTTCACACCATCTGCAGTTAACACCCATCTGGACTCGGGTTACTCCAACACAGAGTTTATGATCGATAACCTCACAAACCAGGTATCCTTACTTGCACAAGAATTCAGAGCAACACTCCCACAAACCAACAATCAACTTCGAACCTCCTCCAACCCACGCAATCAAGCCATTGTGGAGGATGGAAGAGTTGTGGTGCAAAATTTTCGAGGAAGACCAAATCTGAATCAAAGGAATGATAATGGGAATCGTGCTATTGGGCGAAACAGCGTTGGGAATGCACTTCAAGGGCAGGCTAGACAACCAAAGTGCTATAACTGTGGAGGAATGGGACACATTGCAAGGAATTGCACTCTACCTAAGCGTCCTCAAAACTCCGAGTACTTCAGGGATAAAATGTTGTTGATGCAAGCTCAAGAAAATGGAGCAGCTTTGGATGAAGAGGAGCTATTGTTCCTTGCTGGCAATGATGGGAACACTTTTGATGCTGATGTTGACAACCAGCCCGTGCAAGACTTGGCCCTTAATGACCCCAACATCTTCCAAGCTGATGACTGTGATGCTTTCGACTCAGATGTTGATGATGAGCCCAATGCACAGACCATCTTCATGGCAAATTTGTCTGCTGCAGCATCGGCACAACCAGTCAGCTCATCTACTGCACCTACCATCTCTGAGGTACCTACATCGCCTCACAAGCATAATGTGTGTGATGACCACGAGGTCCACCATGAAATACAACCGCCTGATACCCTTGGTACTAACTCTGTTGATATGGGAAATAGTAATATAATTCCATATGAACAATATGTAAGTAACAATGGGTCGCCGGTTGTATCCAGTAGTGCACCTCTCGGAATCACCAATACGTGTGACATATATAACCCGCTTGAACATGTCCCTACTGATATATTGGTTTCTAGAATTAATATGCTTAAGGATCAGGTTGCCATATATGAACAACGTGCTAAGTTTTAATTAACTGATCGTGAGCAGAAAATGGATTTACAACTGCGTGTACTTATTTCTGAACGTAATAATAAGGAAGAAACTATGAAAAGGGAATTGGAAACTTTAAAATTACAGCTAGATCAATCTGTTAAACAAAAACATGAAATCCAAGAAAGTGTAGAAGTTTTGAAAAGTGAGTTCCAAACAAAGGCATCTAAACTCTTAGATGATTTTTCCAAACTTAAAAGGTTAAAGAACAAACTCGAAGATAAGCTGTACACGCAAGGTCAAACCATTCAAACTGCTCAAATGATTCAAAGTCATAAAACTTTATGCGATAAATATAGTGATAAGGATGTAGGAAAGCCCAAATCTAATATCCTTAGAAGTATTAAGGATGCCCAACCTGTGTTGTATGATGCATGTGTTTTCCTTGAGCCTGGTCATAACCCCCATGATGTGACCTCATTTGATGAAACTAATGCCATTGAAGATGAAACTAGACTTAAGTTGGCTGAGAAATTAAAGGATCCCATGTGCATTAGAAATAAGATTCTGTACAAATATGATTACTCTGAAGATAACAGAATTGCAATCTTTGTCCCTCAAAAAAGAATTGCACCCGAGCATGTCTTCTGGAACCATGATATGGAAAAATTACAAGCCGAAAGATTTGTGGGGAACACCTGTACCATGTTTAAGATTGCTGGCCCCACTATTTACCCCAATAACACACCCATGCATCTTGTTCCATTTACTCTTCCCACTTAAAACAATACGTTAATTGCTCTTTACGTGCTTGGTCAATTATTCAAAGATTTTGATAATACATGTAAAAAGAGAATAACACCAACTGGTATTACGGAAGGGGAACGGGGTTTTGAACAAACTAAACGATGCTACCAAACTGAGGTCTTGCCATTTCGAAAGCTTGTAAAAGAACATTTTGAAGGTCTCAAAGATATCTTAAACAAAGAAGTGGCTGACATGAAAGAAGTGTTTCAATGTGTGGAAAACGAGGGTAAACAACTTGCTGTAGATCTTAAACATAGTGAAATTGAGAGAAAGAATCTTCGCATCATGAATGAAAAATCTGATTGCTAGTTGTGTTGCACAAGATGTATTTTACACTGCTACTGAATCTGCTTTATCTGTATGCCAATTTCATGAAATGTCTATCACCATGAATGTCTTTCAGAATCGTGTGGTAGAGCTTGAGGGGGAGAATGTTAAATTTCGTAAGAAAATTACCATGATAACATGGTCAGGTATTTTTCAAAACTAGAAGTTGATAACCTTAACTTGCAATTAAAGTATCAAAATCTAGAAGAGCGGTTTAAAAACTCAAAAAACAAGACATCTTTGGATGCTCCTGAATTTGATGCATGTTTTGAATTAGCCAAACGTGATGAAAAAATTCAAGCTCAATCCAACACGATTCAGAAACTCAAGACTCAAATTGCCCAATTGAAGTCTACCAAACATACGGTAACTGACACCAATGAACCTTCGTCGATAGAATCTCAAAACTTTCATCATCAAGAAACCATTAATAAACTAAAGTGTGATATTGAATGGTACCAAGCTGAAACTTCGAATGCCAAAATGCGGTACAAAGAGTTATACGACTCTATCAAAGTAACACGTGAAATAACCAATGGTAAAATTGAGTCTTTGCTAAATGAAATTGAGATTCTAAAGACGAAGGTGAAAGGAAAAATGCCAGTCACCTCTGATGTAATGTATGTTTCAACGGTTTCTTCTGCTCATAAATTCAATGTGCTCACTATGCGTATCTGCTATACCTTAAGGATACTCTTGATTTACTTCGTGAAACTGTAGAAGAGGGTAGGACAGAGAAACCACAGGATAATGTCATTCTAGATTCTTGCTTTCTCACTTTAAGATCTCAGGAACCTCTAGAATACACTATTGGAACGTGCCCTATGGTAGATTACAAGCACAATAGGCCCATTGCATTTCCATTGTCTAACAGGAACAAACATGTCACCTTTAAAGTGCCTTTGGAAACGTTTGAACCTAGCACGTCATCTACTACTAGTAATATAGCAGTTAAACAAACTAATGTTCCCAACATTGCTTCTACAGGAATAATCAGTGACGCTTATGCTAGCGGGTCAAAGCCTAGTTGCAATACAAGGAACAATAGGACTTCGCCGGCTAAGAGTGCTCATGGAATGAAAGTAGAAGAACACCCTAGGAACAATAACACCTGCGTGTGTAAAACGAATCGTGTTGATTCTAGTACTAGCTTTAGGCGTGCTGTAATTAATTCGAATTCTGTTGCAACATGTAAGACCTGTAATAACTGCTTAATTTCTAGTAATCATGATGCTTGTGTTTTATCATATATGAGGTCTATCAATCATGCACTTTCTAAGAAAGCTAGGAGAGCTAAAAGAAATAATTATGCTTGGAAAGAAACTGGAAGGATCTTTACTAACGTAGGATACCAATGGAGACCCACTGGACGTAAATTTACTTCAGGTAGTAAGTGCCCTGTGACTAAAATGAGTTCATCTAGACATAAGGTTGAAAAGGAATGGAAACCAACTGGTAGAACTTTCCCCATAGAAACTAAATGTCATGATACTAGGGCTACTGAACATAAGTGTGAAGTCTCCACTACGTTCAACATGTCTGAAGAAAATTCTAAGTTTTCTGATCATATGTGTGCTAACCTAACGGAACCCAATAGTATATGGGGATCCTCATTTTTCAGTTATCAATTCTGGTCTGGTTTCAAATGCAGGTCGTACAAATCGTCCTGTGGTATTTGGACTCAGGTTGCTCAAAGCATATGACCGGGGATCGCTCACAGCTCAAAAATTTCGTGAATAAATTTATAGGGACAGTTAGATTCGGGGATGACCATTTTGGGGCAACATGGGGCATGGAGACTACGTGTTTAGTGACAGTGTTATTTCAAGAGTGTATTATGTAGAGGGTCTTGGGCATAACCTCTTCTCTGTTGGTCAATTCTGTGATTCCGACTTAGAAGTGGCATTCAGAAAACATACGTGCTTCGTTAGAGAACTTGATGGGGCTGAATTACTCAAGGGCAGTCGTGGCACTAACTTATATACCATCTCTATCGAAGACATGATGAGATCCTCTCCCATTTGCTTGCTCTCGAAGGCGTCAAAATACAAGTCATGGCTATGGCATCGCCAGTTGAATCACTTAAACTTTGGCACAATCAATGAACTCACTCGAAAAGATCTTGTTCGTGGTATGCTCAGGTTGAAATACGAAAAGTATCACTTATGCACGGCATGTCAATTGGGAAAAAGCAAGAAACACACTCACAAACCCAAAGCTGTCAACACCATTTCTGAAGTTCTCCACACCCTTCATATGGACCTCTGTGGACCAATGAGAGTCCAAAGTATTAATGGCAAAAGATACATTCTGGTCATAGTAGATGATTTCTCAAGATTTACATGGGTGAAGTTTTTGAGATCGAAGGATGAAACTTCAGAAATCATAATCAAAATCATCAAGCAGTTGCAAGTTAGACTTAACAAAACTATCAGGATCATCCGCACAGACAATGGAACAGAGTTCGTCAATCAACAACTCACCCAGTTCTATGAAAGCATTGGGGTAAGCCATCAAAAGAGTGTTCCTCGCACACCTCAACAAAATGGAGTAGTTGAAAGACGAAACCGTACACTTGTTGAAGCCGCTAGAACTATGCTGATATTTTCCAAAACCCCAATGTTCCTATGGGCGGAAGCTATCGCAACTGCTTGCTACACCCAAAAAAGATCATTGATACACCCCCTTCATCACAAAACCCCTTATGAACTAGTGCATCAAAGAAAACCAGACCTCTCCTTCCTACGTGTGTTTGGTGCCCTTTGTTACCCTAGCAATGATAGTGAAGACTTGGGTAAGCTTAAGGCTAAGGCTGATATTGGAATATTCGTAGGGAATGCACCAGATCGTAAGGGATACCGAATCTACAACAAGAGAACCCGACAAATCATGGAAACCATTCACGTAACTTTTGATGAGCTGACTGAGCAACATGTTTCAGGACAACCCAGCCCTGGACCCGTACCAAACCTCTTATCTCCTGGACCAATCAGCTCAAGACTTGTACAGCATTCTACGCCTGCATCACCTTATGTACCACCTACTTGTGAAGAGTTGAAGAGTTTGTTTGATCCGATGTTTGATGAATATTTTGAGCCTCCCATTGTCAGTCCAGACAACGACAACCCACTTTACCTCAAGGTGTCGAGGCTCCAATTCCACATAACTTAAATGGTCCATCTGTGTCTGTTTCTCTCAGTCAAGATGCTTCTACTGTCAGCACCTCACTAACTTCATCAAACCTTTAGTCTTCCTCCGTACGTCAAGAAGACGCTGTTGATCATTTCACTGAAGATAATTCGCCACCTTCTACTCATGATGAGCCATTTGTTAATGTATTTGCTCCAGACCCCACAACTGATTCAGCAACTTCAGAGGATCTACATACAGCTTCTTCGTCATCCAATCCCTATCTTCACGAGCACCTAAGGAAGTGGACCAATGATCATCCAATTGACAATATAATCGGTAACCCATCCAGACCAGTTTCCACTCGCAGACAACTTGCTACCGATGCCTTGTGGTGCTTTGTCAATTCCGTCCTATCGAAGTTTGAACCCAAGGACTTCAGAGATGCCTTGACTAAAAGCTCTTGGTTCACGGCTATGCAAGAAGAAATTAATGAATTTGATAGACTTGATGTATGGGAACTTGTGCCTGCACCCGATTGTGCAATGATCATAGCTCTTAAATGGATATTCAAGGTAAAACTTGACGAACATGGTGATGTACTCAAAAACAAGGCTCGTCTTGTAGCCAAAGGATATCGCCAAGAAGAAGGGATAGACTTTGAAGAATCCTTCGCACCGGTTGCTAGAATTGAAGCGATCAGAATCTTTCTTGCGAATGCGGCTAGTCAAAACATGATTGTGTATCAGATGGATGTTAAGACCGCATTTCTAAATGGTAACTTGAAAGAGGTAGTCTATGTGAGCCAGCCTGAAGGATTTGTGGACCCGGAGCATCCCAATCATGTCTATCGATTAAAGAAGGCTCTTTACGGCCTAAAGCAGGCTCCTAGAGCATGGTACGACACGTTTTCCAAATTCCTTCTAGCAAATAGGTTCGTCAAAGGCGTTGTTGATCCTACGTTTATTTACCAGAAAATCAAGCAAGCACCTACTTCATGTTCAAATCTATGTGGATGACATCATCTTTGCTTCATCAGATCCCAATGAATGTGATCGATTCGCTAAAGAAATGAGCTCTGAATTCCAAATGTCCATGATGGGGCAAATGTCTTTCTTTTTGTGATTGCAGATTTCACAAAACCCCAGTGGCATCTTCATTAATCAGTCCAAATATGCTAATGAAATTCTAAAGAAGTTCGGGTTTGGCTCTTGTGATTCAGTTGACACACCCATGGTTGAAAGATCCAAACTTGATGAAGATACAGAAGGGATCCCAGTCGACTAAACTAAGTATCGCAGCATGATTGGATCCCTAATGTACATGACTGCTAGCAGGCCGGATCTACTATTTGCTGTGTGCATGTGTGCAAGATATTAATCCAAACCTACCAAAAAGCATTTGGAAGCAGTCAAGAGAGTCTTCAGGTACCTTCAAGGGACAATCCACATGGGTCTCTGGTATCCTAAAGACACCGCTATGGCTCTCACAGCTTACTCAGATGCAGACCATGCAGGGTGTCAAGACACTCGTCGAAGCACATCGGGGGCAGCTCAATTACTGGGGGATAAACTTGTCAGCTGGTCATCCAAGAGACAAATGAGTACATCAATATCCTCCACAGAGGCTGAATACATTGCAATGTCCTCATGTTGTGCTCAGATCTTATGGATGAAGTCACAATTATCGACTATGGGTTCAACTACAACAAAATTCCGATGTATTGTGACAACAAAAGTGCCATAGCTCTTTGTTGCAACAATGTTCAGCACTCCAGATCAAAGCACATTGACATTCGACATCACTTCATCCGGGAACAAGTTGAAAGGGGGATAGTGGAACTTTACTTCGTGATGACAGAGTTTCAATTGGCTGACATCTTCACCAAAGCATTACCAAGAGAACGTTTTCAATTCATTCTCCCTCGTCTTGGTATGAAGTATATCACACCAGAATCGCTCAAAGTCTTCAGGAAGAGTCAGAGGAGTGACGAGTTTGCTTCAAATATCCTTGTACATAGTCTAAAAACAAAAAGAAAATACAAAAATATAAAACCTATAAAAACCATAAAAATATGAAAAAACCGAAAAATATCAAAAATAGTTCTTTTTTAGGCATGTCTTCTGTTTATCAATAACATTTAAGGTTCTAGAAATGTCATTCAACAATGGAACAGATCTGTAAATGAAGCTCGAGCAGAAGTTACTATAATTGTTTAAAACATGTCGTTAAGGTTTGCTATTACTTCAGATAGCAACCCGGTTTTCAAAATGAGGAAAACACGTCGCCAAAAAGACGGTTGTTCCTAACAACGGGTGATGTTCATCCGGGCATGGATTACTTTACATCCGTGCACTCCCGAAATTTTGTACGCTTCAGTGCATTATTTCCTGATAAAGAAGAGAAGTCTTCTTTCCATCGCAAATATTTTCCCTTTTTCCGATTTTTCTGGAAAGTATTTGTGAAAAACTTGGTGGTACCATTAGTTTTTGTAAATCAATCAGTAATTAACAGTTTCTTAAAATCACTCAATCAATGACAGATTTTTCCAAAATTATATATGGTTCATTGATTGAGGGGGAGAGTGATTTCAAAATCTTATAAACAACCACAACAAGCTTTTGTGTACAAAATCAGCAGTGTATGTGTTTCTCATGTTATGTGTCAACTTATGAATTTTTCATGAGTTTCTCGTAAATCTCTAAATCATTTCAAAACTCATCATTTGTGACACATAACGAGTAAAAATTTCGTCTCATGTTCAGAATATGCTCAAATCATTCCACATTTTTCTCCCAAACTCGTTTTTAACCTATTCAAATCACTTGGGATCCCAAATTCTCAATTGAATTGAAATTTGTGATCGGGGGAGAGAATGTGATTTATGTAAAGAAATCTAATAAAAATGTGATGTTTTGGAAACAAAAGTATGCTCTCCCATATGTGCCAAACTCTTTGATATATGAATGCACATATTGAGGGGGAGCAAAATGGCTTTCGGTGACAAATGAATTCGGCATAGCAAAATGGCTTTCGGTGACAAATGATTTCGGCATCTCGTGTGAGCGTGGCTCAGATATAACAATCGAATTGACGAAACATGTAAAGTGGTGAATCGAAAAGACTTGTCCTGGCCGGGTAATAATTTCAAGCTGGTTTACCAGTGATGTAAACGTGTCTCGAAGAGGACTGGTCTAAGTAGAAAGTACCGTTTCGAGAAACTCTTCTTAGATGTATACTTTGACGGGTCTAACTTCCTTTTTAAGGAATGTTAAGAACTTCAAGTTAGTTATTAGGGCTAGTTATCACCTAAAAGCTGATAATGGATCCCTTTAACTAAGCAACGTAAACGTGTCCCTAGGGTATATGTCTATTGAGAGCAGATCAATTCAAATAAGTGCAACTCACCCCGACATGTGCAAATTTCTATCTTAAACCTATGAGCACATGTTAAGGGGGAGCATTTGAAAAATGATAAAACTCTCAAAGTGTTAACAAAAATGTGTTTCTTAATCATGAACACTTTGAGAGAATTTTCAATGATTTGGTTATATGGCGATTATGGAAAGATACCAAAAAGACCGACCACTTTACTTTAAAGCATGGAGTAATAAGGATGGTAAGGTTAGGTATATGTTCCCATGATCCACGAGAACCGGAGGGATCTTCCCAGGGACAATCCAATAGATAGATTAGAAGTCCTTAGGAATGATTAAAAAAAATGAGATAAGTGAGAAAGGGAAAAGTGCCGATTGAGATGGAGCTAGGACTGGAACAAACCCAACAAGGTTCTAGTTATGAAGTCTCGGTAAGCACTGAAGGGGTTGAAGAATAAAAAAGAAATGAAATGAGAAAGGGTGAAAAGAAATAGCCTTCCAATTATTCAACCTTAGGGCAGAAACCGGGTTCAATTCATATGCTACTGATTGTTACTAAGGTAACATCGGTATTGAAGACAAGACGTCATGGACCCAGTGACGCACTGCACTAAACCTTCTAGCCACTCAAGTTCTCTCAAAAGAGCTTGTTTCATTCTCACGAGGAACCGGTGTAATCTATCAACTTGTCTCTTAGAGATGGTTGATATTGAAGCAGGAGACCCCTCCCTAGTCTCCGCATAGGACAACCAAATTGCACTTATCGAGTCTAGATCCACGAGATGCATCAAAAGATCTCATAGGAACACGTGCTACTTCTACCCTGGTTGGTCAACATTAAGGACACCAGTGGTAACATTTTGAGTCCTACGCAGATCTTGGCAATCTACCAAGAATACTTATGAGGGAATATACTTAGGTAATTTCCAGTGATTGAGTGGAAATTCCTACCAGGGTCAACATCAAACAGCCCTGGAAGCAGGTCACTTCGGTAATCCCTTGTGGGTTACGCTTAGTGATAATGGCCGTGTCAAAACGGTCTACAGTCGTGGAGTGATCTCCAGCGACTCACCTAATCGTCGATCTACTTAGTAGGTCTCGTAAGCCCTTTCGAGGGTATCCGATTTAGNAGATGCATCAAAAGATCTCATAGGAACACGTGCTACTTCTACCCTGGTTGGTCAACATTAAGGACACCAGTGGTAACATTTTGAGTCCTATGCAGATCTTGGCAATCTGCCAAGAACACTTATGAGGGAATATACTTAGGTAATTTCCAGTGATTGAGTGGAAATTCCTACCAGGGTCAACATCAAACAGCCCTGGAAGCAGGTCACTTCGGTAATCCCTTGTGGGTTACGCTTAGTGATAATGGCCATGTCAAAACGGTCTACAGTCGTGGAGTGATCTCCAGCGACTCACCTAATCGTTGATCTACTTAGTAGGTCTCGTAAGCCCTTTCGAGTGTATCCGATTTAGGAACGGCCTTGGTGAGGTTTAGAGAAAGTTTTCACACTATGCTGTTAACAATCTCTAAGTCCGAACTTGTAAGTGCCGGACGTATTATTGCTAACTGTCTTATGCAGGAATTCTTGGCAGATGTTGCTGATTGCTGGAAAGATGCTGATCCATCACCTCATGCTNAATATACTTAGGTAATTTCCAGTGATTGAGTGGAAATTCCTACCAGGGTCAACATCAAACAGCCCTGGAAGCAGGTCACTTCGGTAATCCCTTGTGGGTTACGCTTAGTGATAATGGCCGTGTCAAAACGGTCTACAGTCGTGGAGTGATCTCCAGCGACTCACCTAATCGTCGATCTACTTAGTAGGTCTCGTAAGCCCTTTCGAGGGTATCCGATTTAGGAACGGCCTTGGTGAGGTTTAGAGAAAGTTTTCACACTATGCTGTTAACAATCTCTAAGTCCGAACTTGTAAGTGCCGGACGTATTATTGCTAACTGTCTTATGCAGGAATTCTTGGCAGATGTTGCTGATTGCTGGAAAGATGCTGATCCATCACCTCATGCTCACACCTCAACAACACAACTTACGATTCCATGATCACTTGATGGGCTCCAACAAATGCTTCCACAACTCTGGTGCTGAAGATCATGTTTCTGAAAAGGTGTGAGCATGCCACTACTAAGATGTCCAATTCACATGGAGACAACACTACTCAAAGATGGCTTAATGAAGTTTCATTATTGGATGATGAACACGAAGTAATGGCAAGGGTCATCCAACACTCAATACAAGCCATCTTGAGTCCACAAAGATGACTTGAAGCTACTTTTCCGGATGATATACACGAAGTCATGTCAACGGTCATCCGACGCTTTGAACAAGTCATCTAAAATCTATTGCTGAAAGTACAAAGGCTTGCAACAATGAAGAATCAGGGACTACGAGCTACAAAAACATCTTCAAAGATCGGAATGCTAAAATTGAAGTATTAATTTCCGGGGTGACCTCCCTTAGGGGGAGATTGTTAGGAATACGTTTATTAAAGACTCGGTCACCCCGAGTATAGATTCAAGACTCGGTCACCCCGAGTATAGATTAGCATTATGTAGCTCGTAGTACTTAACATAGTAGTTAGTATTATATTACTTACATAGTATGTAAATAGTATTCGTGGAGTGAGTCGGGTCTTTACCCACTGTGCTTGCTCTACAGCCTGTTTCATGAGGCACCGCTAACCCTTGTATAAATACCCTCTCCCACCCAAGGGAGAGGGTTGGACCTTTCATAATATACAAAGCATTTTCTCTTTCACTTTCTCTCTCTAAGTCTCACTTTCTCTCTCTAACTCTACATACCAAAACGCCACCTTAATCCTCAAGAAAACATGTTTGTGACTTAAAGTATATCTTACAATATATATATATATATATATATATATATAGGGGCTTTATTTTCAGAAGCCTGTTAAGTGCGGGAACTGCGAGAACTCCAATTTTACGTTAAAAAACATGCATGTTCATATAAAACATGTATTTTTTTCTTAAATACACCTTAATACACATGTCTGCGTATTAAGGTGTATGTAAGAAAACGTACATGGTTTATATGAACATGCATGTTTTCTAATGCATAATTGGAGTTCTCGCAGTTCTCGCACTTAACAGTGTTCAAAAAATAAAACCATTTTGCATTGATCTGCACTTAACAGGTTTTTGTATGAACATGTATGTTATGCATGTATGTGTATTAAGGTGTATGTAAGAAAACATACATGTTTTATATGAACATGTATGTTTTCTAAATGTAGAGAAAGAATATACCTGCAAATACAACTAAAACGACATGATTTAACGCGAAAATCATAAGCATGCCGCCCAATCTGGGCGGGCCCATGACCACTAGTGTGTGTGTTGTGTGTGTGTGTATATATATATACATAACTATATTATATTATATATATATAATATGAGTATAGATATAATATTAGTATATATATATATATATATTATATATAGTATTACTAATATATATATATATATAATATAATATATATATACTATATTATATATACTATACATATATACTATATAGGAGTGGGTTAAAATAAAAAGTCCCTTATAATCGAAATGTAGGAGGATTGTGGGAGTGGACATTGTCACCCCGCAGCCACATTCATATGACTCATGTTACCCCCCCTCCCCCCCCCCCCGGCCAAATGAATTTTGTCGCCAAAAATTTACCATCACTGTTTATAAATTTAAACTTGATAACGATTAGATCAGTTTACTGCATCAACTAACTGCATCACCAATTTGATTTTACTGCATCATGGTTACTGCAATCATGTTATACCACGTTACTGCATCGTAGTTACATAAGGAACTGCATCATCCTACAGTTTTCTACATCTTATGTAAAGTGTAACTGCTCACGTTTGACTACATTCATGGTTATTAAAGTTAACTTCTCATCATAATTTTCTGCATCATACATGTATGTAACTGTCATCACAATTTAAAATACGATTCTTTTTTTAATTTGTTTGTGCAGCTTTATTATAGTTACTGCATCATAGTTAATGAGTCAGTGCATCATCTATGCTGCCAGTAACTTATAACCTTACTGCCACAAAATTTTAGTAACTGTGATGCAGAACTTTATAACTGTGGATTGCAGTAAATTTTTAACTGTTGGATGACACTAAAATTTTGGCGGGAAAATTTTTGGCCCAAAAAAAAATATTTTTGGGCCAAAAAAATTTTTTTTTTCGGGAATTCTTTTTTTTTTTTTCGGAAAATTTTGTTTTTGCGGGGGTGGGGTGGGGTGTGGTGGGGGTGACACATGTCATATGAGTGCATATGAGGTGGAAGGGGTGTGACACATGTTCACTCTCACAATCTTCAATACTACTTTTTATTATAAAGGATCTTTTATTTTAACCCATACCTTCCTACACTTATATATTATAGATAATATAGTATATATATTATCTATATATATATATATATATAGTATATATATATATATTATATTAATATATATATACGTGTATCTTATTTTCAGAACCTTTTAAGCGGTAACTGCGAGGAATCCAATTTTGCAT
>LBNU01001335.1:5394-42143 GCA_014162995.1 Artemisia annua
AAGTTAATAGTTTTAGAGGTGATTCCATGTGCCCTAAGGACCAAGGCGGCCACCTCATGAGTAGGTGGTGGGCTTATGTCACAATTTTGCATTAACTTTATTTTTCGGGGTACCGTTTAGTGCCATAGTTTTGTATTTTAGCGTTATCGCGGTACCGGGTTAATCTAAAAATAAAATTTAACGGGACAATACGGGATATAATAAATTTGTAAAAATTATAAAAAATATTAATTTTTCATAAACATTAGGTATTTTGATAGGTATCTCTTTGTAGTATATTCCTCATTTATTATGATATATGAGTTCACCTAAAGTGTTATGTATTTTGGTTAACCACCAAAAATAAATAATATTATAGTTTAGTAATTCTTAGTGGAAATAACTAATATAAAATATTATTAGTGCCCTAGTGGATTTGGTTTGGTAACATTTTTAGGTTAAAAACTAATAACTTGTCTTCATTATTTATATACAAATAAATAAATAAGTGTAACTTGAAAATATATATCTGTGAGTGGAATAGAATGCAAATGATGTCGTGATGCAATGTAGACTAACCCTAGTCTATGAAATGTACGATGAATGACAATGTGACTTAACCTACCCGGTTTTGTCAAATGAATACCCGTAAACCCTGTTTACGTGAAATGTTGAATTGAAATTCAATGAATAGGAAATGTCGGGACTAAGGAATTGACCTGGAAATTTAGAATTATGACAAGTGGTGATGGTGAAAATGCTGCAAAATATGTGGTTGCTGAGAAAGAAGGGCATGAGGTTGTATTGGAGAAAATTGTGGAAACTTCAGAATCAGTAGTAGATAAATTCAAAACTTTGGAACCTGAACAACTTGTGAAGGCTACAGAGTTGATGAGTGGGGCTATAAAAGCTTTAGGAGATACTTTGAAAGAATCTGCTGCTGAAAACTCTGCTGCTCCAGAATCTGCTGCTCCAAATGTTGTTGAACATTCTGTGGTTAAGGAAACAGATCAGGGTTCTGTTGCTGATAACTCTGCTGCTCATGAAACTGCTGCTACAAAAACTGTTGCTGATCCTGCTGCTAGTGCAAAAGGTGACTCTGCAGATGCACAAGGATCTGCTATTGGTTCTAGTGACAAAGCTGTTGCTGAGGCAATGGTGATGCTCAGTGAGAAGGAATTAGCAGAACAATCATCTCAACAACAACAACCACCATCTCAATCACAACAACCACCATCTAAACCAATCCAATCACCACAACCAACATCACTCTCACAACCAATCCATGTGTCTAAATTGCCAACTAAAGGAGTGTCTATCAGAGAACCTTCTATTCCTATCAAGAAAGCTAAGTCTATTGCTTCAAGTACTGACAAAGGAAAAGGCAAGATGGTGGAGCAACCTGAGGCTGATTCAAGTGATGATGAAGTAGATTATTCTCAGATACCACCTGAATATTGGCCTAAGGATAAGCTTGATGAACTTGATAGAACTGAAGCTATGAGACTTCAAAATGAAGAATACTTGCTGGAACAACAGCTTCAGGAAAAAGAAAGACTTCAAGCTGAGAAGAGAGAAAAGGATTTGAAAGCTTATGAGGAATGGGAGGATGAATTGATTAAGGTAGATGCTGATATTGAACTTTCCAAGCTGGTAAAGATTGAGGAACAAGAAGTTCCTGCATTTGATGTTCAAGCCTGGTTAAAGTTGTTTACAACAAAGAAGAAAAAGGAAGCTGCTGCTGCAAGAAAGAAGAAAAAGGTTTTCAAAGGGCCAACACCTCTACAGTAAAGGAGAAATCAAGAAAAGTATTTGCATCATGTTAAAGGTTGGAGATTTATTGACCTCAAGGGATATAAAGATTTTGAAATCTTTGATATGTATCAACATGCTAGAACTGAGTGTGATAGATTCACTGCTATTGGATCTAAAGAAGATGAGGCTTTGATTGATAAAATGAACAGGAAGATAAAGGGTGAAAAGAAGTCAAATGAGCCTGAGAAGATCAAAGAGGCTGAAAATGTTGAAGTGTCTAAAGTTGCAGAGCAGGTAAAGGAAAGCATAGCAGAAACCAAACCTACTCCTACCTATGAAAGCAAGAAGAGAGGAACAATTAAGAAAACTTTTGCTAGGAAGAAGAGGAAGGTTAGTGTTGCTGGCAGTTCAGATGTCGAGAAAAAAAATGAAAAGGAAGCTACAGAGGAGATAACACAATCTGAGCAAGAAAGGTTGATGTCTTTCACCATTTTGGCTACAAGAGAAGAACCAGAAATCTCCAATACAGTTCCTTTGGCAGCTAAACATCCAATCATTTCTTATACATTCAGAGTCAGAGATGGAAGTGAAGGATATTGGGAGTTTAAGAGAACAAATGATATGTATTATGGGTTTATCAGATTCTCTCAAATGCTCAACTACATGGATAGGGATGATGTCTGTGATGTTTGGAGATTGTACAAAGAAAGATTTGGGGATAAACAGCCATAAAATGATCATGAGAATATTATCTATCATAATTTAAAGATAATGTTTGAACCTCATGTTACTAATAGAGAATGGTTTGAAATGAAAAAAAAGGGTGAACAGATGGTATTTGTATCAATCTTGTAGAGTTCATGAAGTATCAGCCGGAGGTGTTACTGTGTTTCTTCTGGTAGAAAAAGATTATCTTGGTTTGAATGCTAATAAAGAAATAATCACTGAGATGGTAAAGCCTGGATTCATAATGCTTCAGAAACATTTCAAGACTGATGATATGGCTTGTAAATTAGTGCAGAAGTATGAGCAGATTCTAAATTCTAAGAAGTAAGTGTTTGGAAGCATCCTCTTTGTGTTTATTCGTGCTTAAGAGAAACTTGATGATTTAGGAGGTAAATATCAAGTTTAAGGGAGGATTGTTGGGTTTTAGGATTCTACTTCTGAGAAACTATCAAAATGTCAATCTGCTGATGTATACTGAATCTGCTGCTGGATGCTGAATCTACTACTAGTGTGAAAGTGTTGCTAGAAGGATTGCAAGACTCTGCTGCTAAGAGATTATTATAGAAACAATTCTTGTAATTATAGTAAAGATTATATAAATATTCTATAGGTTTAGAATATCTTTTGTTTGTGTAAGAAGTCTTTGTAAACCGTGTAGGGTTCCTTGTCTATAAAAGGAGATCCTTAGGGTTAGAACATGTACATGTCTGTTAAAAAGTCGAATCACTTCAAGGTGTAAACCCTAGCATTGTTAGAGTGCTCGTATTAATATATTGAAGTGTTTAAGTGTGATAACATTGTTCTTGTTTTCATCTTAAGTTAAACAATATATTCCGCGTGTTGTTTAAGTTTATTACAATTCAAGTCAGCTTCTATATAAGATCTACTGCTCAACTGGGATCAACAACTGTCCACCCTAACATTGTAGTCAGTCGTGTTAGTGGAAACCACGACCAAATCAGTACGGGTTGGACCATCCAGATATCTCAGAAAGTCTTCCTGCAACGACTGCATAAGCAGATATGTGTCTGTCACAGGCACTAAACATCTCCAAAATGGGGCACTCTCGGGTTCATAATTGTGAAACTCCAACCCATCCTCACCATAGCAAGTTACATAAAACACATCCTCACCCTCTTCAACAAAATGTATGTAGTCAACATCAGAACAGGAGATGTTGTGAATGACAAAATCATTCCACCTTGCTCCCTCAACAACACACTTAAATTCTGAGACTCTCCTTACATCAACTTTCCATCTAACCCCCCCCCCCCAGTTAACTAAGAAAATAAAACCATTGCCATGATAGGAACCTCCTAGAACATAATCATTATGCAGTTCCTGTATATGAAAATTAATTTTTAACCATTGTGAATTAAATACTAATTAAACTAGTTTCTTAGAGAAATAACAGCTTGTCAATAATGGTGTTAACTTACAAACTCATCCAAAATATGTTGATCAGGATTGTCCACAGCGCAAATAAATTGATTACCAAACATGGTTACTGCATCAATGATTAAGGTTACAAAAAATGCAAATACCTTTTGAATGAAGTAAAAATCAGTAAATGTGGTTACCTGGTACGTGTGTTTTTTGAAGAATCACGACTGCTAAGCACCTATTGTATTGTTTGAGATATTGGGTTGAAAGAAGATAGAGCGTTTATGTGCGTGTGATTTTGTTGTGTTAAACAAGACCCAGTTTTGTTATTTGCAAAAAATATCCTCGGCGATTTTCATGAAAGTGAGGTAGCTGAAGTGTGTTAAAGTCGGGAACAGTGAAATGACGAAAATACCCTCACGTGCAACGCACGTGAGGGCTCACTAACGGGATAGCGACATTAAGTTCTGCCTAGCAGCATAAAGTTCTGCCTAGCAACATTAAGTTCCGAGTTACTAGCGTTCACCCAAATTCCAATCCAAACAACTTTTTCTTTGCTTTTCCTGCAAAATGTTAGTCTAGAAACAAAGAAAATACAAGCCATAACATATGCACAATGATCCCAACATCTAATTATACCTAAATAAATACTTCATGTGATCATATATAATATCTTGAATTTAGTCACACAAACACTCAATGTGACTAATAGCAAGGTTAATAATAACTGAGTTGACATTTTGCTATAAATAATAGTCACGTGAATATTTCACAATGTGACTATTTTGAATGTATTGGTCACATATAATACCCTTATAATGTGGCCATAAACATCATTTAGATATGCATTTGTGATATGGTGTGACTATTGTAAAGCCTATAGTCACATGATCGTGCTTCAATTAAATGTGACTATACACATTAGGATTTGGCAAGCAAACACACACTAAACTTTAGACACACATATTAACTTACGTGACCATATGTATCGAATTTTCGTTACACTTAATCATGTTTCTATGGTTTCGTGTGACCATATATAACATTTGGTCACACTCTTCAAGTGTGTGACATCTATTTTTTTGTCACTTTTAAATGCATATCATGACTAACGCTTCAAACTTACTTTTTAGTTGTCACACATTTCAAATTCATATGTGGCTAAATATTTAGCAAAGAATAGCAGTCACATTTAAATAATGTGTGACAAACTTGACTATATAATTTAGCCACATACACAATTACTTCATGTGACCATATATCTATTTTGGTCACACTCTTCAATTGTGTGACATATATTTATCACATATGTATATATGTAGTGTGACTAATGCTTAAAGCTGATTTGTATCGGTCACACGTCCCAAATTAAAAGTGACTAAATGATCGAAAAATATTTACCAGTTACCCTCTAGTCACATAAATACACAAATGTGTGACATATATCTTCCGAAATGGTCACACAAGTCGGATCGAGTGTGGCTGTTTACTTTATTTTTATACATTTAGTCACGTAAATATGTTACATTGTGACCGTTTGAAATCGACCATGTGTGACGAAAGGCCATTTTTGTACTAGTGACTATTGTCATTATCCATAACTACTAATGCACCCTCACTGTTATCAACAGGTTGGGTGCCAAAGGAAGACATGTCCAGTGATGAAAAAACAGGATCTATGTGAGGCAACTGACTAGATTGCCCAAGAGAAGCGGCGTCCATGGGTACTTGTGTTAGTTGCAAAAAAAACTGAAGTGCGGGTTCATTATCTAAGTCATCTAATAGCAATCAACACGATTGGATAGCCGCACTAGCTACTCTCCTGGCCGGTTCATCCATCTCCAAAAATACAGTCTTAATAGACTGTGGGGTCATTTCGGACAACTCTAATCTAGTCTTGCCTATTTCAACAAACACATTAATCAGTTTATGTTCCTTGACAATGGCTTTCAGTAACTCAAGATTCTCAGGCTCACAAAAGCTATACAGACCATCATCTAGTGTACTACCAGGCTTAACAAAGTAATAGTAGTTATTGATCTGACCTTCACTATAACCAATTTGGGCCATAAGAGCATCCAACTCATCTACAGTAACCTCATTTATGTCAATAAAATCAACCTAGCATTCCTTACCTTCTTCATAGATTCTCTTAGACTAATTTCTGAAAGTGCCATTGTGGTGAAACCTCATGCTAAAGGAACCAGCACGATCAGCTATTGAAACAAATACCAAAAACACTGTTAAGGTTATCTTAACCATAAGGTAAATTACTTAAACAATCTAAATAACATGTCATTAATTGAAAAAAAGATTATCATGAAAAACCCCTTACCATATCGCCTAATTGCAACATTTCGCTCTGTCTCAAAGTCAGCGAAGAAAGGCTCATCTGTAATCTGCCATAGAGTCAGTCCGAGGTTGGTAGTTGTTGATTTCTCACTTAAAATTTTAGATTTCATGTTTGACATTGCATTAGGGTTTTTTGGTAGGCTTCCACAACAAGTTTGGGGATGACCAATGACTACATATTTTACTTATATTAGACATTATGGCGGGAAAATGGATTGGACGTCTGCTGGGTAGTACAGGGGGAGAGAGAAAAATGCGACTTGCTAAAAATACAATTATACCCTCCAAACTAAACGGGTAACGGGATTGGATGGAACTATAACGGGACGAGGAAGTCATGATTACGGGCCGAGGGACGCAATCGACCTCAAAATCATGAATTTTGGATGCATGGCGACGAAAATCCAAACTTAGGGTGCCTGGTGATGTTTTTGGGAAAGTTTAGGGACCAACGATGTATTTTTGTCAAAAATGAGATTAATAAATATCTAACTATATATAAAGAGCTTCCTATTTTGAATGTGAACGTTAATGTTATACAAGCTAAGTAACTCTGTTATGAAGATTAAGCCAAGAAAGTTCGTTAATGTTGAGCTTATTTTGAAAGCTTTTAAGAGCTTTTATAGTTACATATATATACAAGCCAAAAAAAATCTATAAAGCCTAATTTATGTGGCCTGCTATTAAGAGAGTCCCAAAAAAACGATGGTAAGTATATGTAAAGCCTCATTCAAGAAGCATGGATTGATGTTGCATGCCTTTAAGACACTCCAAGCATCTGTAAAGCCTCATTCAAGAATAGAAAAACTACTTCTCTTCCATCTCTCAGCATTGAATGAGGCCACATATCTTTCACCTTGGCGGAGTTGTATAAATAAGTCTTTTGGGCCATATCAGGCATCCACAATTTCCACCTACAATTACTGTAACAGTATGTCAAAGGCAAACAAAAAGCAAGTCCGAAATTACACCCTAGATCAGCTGAAGGAGGGAGTTAAGGGATCCATTGTGGTGATACCTGAGCATAATAGTAATGGTAGATACCTGAGCACCGATTTTGTTGTCTCAGATGAGAAGGTGGAAATAATTTGCCGTAGTTGCATCATTTTATGTATTTTAATATATGTGGTTTCGTCAACTGATGTGTGTTGATTTCTTTTCAAAAAAATGTCATGCGTTATACTATGAAGAGCAACATATCCCATTGTTTTGTTGACAAGCCTATTGTTATGGTCTCTATGAGGTCTTTTGTTGTGCAGTGAATAGATGAGTACTGCATAATCAGAGAGAACGAATACTTTATTGAGCTTAATAGTTCCACATCGGTCCGCAAAGTTTGCGACAAAGTTGGTGGCTTTTTAAGTCATCCATTCCAGCTCATAGAGTTTGAGAGTATCCAGTCTACAGAGAAAAAATGTCTTATTTATACTACTTCTAAGGATGAAATTGAGAGCTTTGAGAGAGTATTTGAGAGTTGATTGTTGATTAGATTGTGGGATGATGAAAACAATCACTTAGAAGTCCTATTTATATTACTTCCAAAGCCTAAGGTGCTTAATGCTTCAACTTGGCCAACAAGCAGACTAGAATGCCTTAGAATACTAATTAGAAGGACCTAGAATCGTTGTTNAGCGTTAATGTTATACTAGCTAAGTAACTCTGTTATGAAGATTAAGCCAAGAAAGTTCGTTAATGTTGAGCTTATTTTGAAAGCTTTTAAGAGCTTTTATAGTTACATATATATACAAGCCACAAAAAATCTATAAAGCCTAATTTATGTGGCCTGCTATTAAGAGAGTCCCAAAAAAACGATGGTAAAAGCCTCATTCAAGAAGCCTGGATTGATGTTGCATGCCTTTAAGACACTCCAAGCATATGTAAAGCCTCATTCAAGAATAGAAAAACTACTTCTCTTCCATCTCTCAGCATTGAATGAGGCCACATATCTTTCACCTTGGCGGAGTTGTATAAATAAGTCTTTTGGGCCATATCAGGCATCCACAATTTCCACCTACAATTACTGTAACAGTATGTCAAAGGCAAACAAAAAGCAAGTCCGAAATTACACCCTAGATCAGCTGAAGGAGGGAGTTAAGGGATCCATTGTGGTGATACCTGAGCATAATAGTAATGGTAGATACCTGAGCACCGATTTTGTTGTCTCATATGAGAAGGTGGAAATAATTTGCCGTAGTTGCATCATTTTAAGTATTTTAATATATGTGGTTTCGTCAACTGATGTGTGTTGATTTCTTTTCAAAAAAATGTCATGCATTATACTATGAAGAGCAACATATCCCACTGTTTTGTTGACAAGCCTGTTGTTATGGTCTCTATGAGGTCTTTTGTTGTGCAGTGAATAGATGAGTACTGCATAATCAGAGAGAACGAATACTTTATTAAGCTTAATAGTTCCACATCGGTCCGCAAAGTTTGCGACAAAGTTGGTGGCTTTTTAATTTATCCATTCCAGCTCATAGAGTTTGAGAGTATCCAGTCTACAGAGAAAAAATGTCTTATTTATACTACTTCTAAGGACGAAATTGAGAGCTTTGAGAGAGTATTTGAGAGTTGATTGTTGATTAGATTGTGGGATGATGAAAACAATCACTTAGAAGTCCTATTTATATTACTTCCAAAGCCTAAGGTGCTTAATGCTTCAACTTGGCCAACAAGCAGACTAGAATGCCTTAGAATACTAATTAGAAGGACCTAGAATCGTTGGTTATAAGCTGGGAATCTTAGTGATGGAGATTTGGCAAGACAGGGTGCTCCAACCGAGCAGCATGCATTCCAGCCGATCTGCTGGTCTTCTATAACTCCTCCAGCCGAATCGGTTGTCGGTTGCGACCGATCAGTTGGAGGCCTTCAACATGTACTTTTTCTTGATCTTTTACGTTTAGTTTGCCGATTGCTTGACTCTTGTTTGTAGCTCATTATTCTTCATCTAAACTCGGTCTTTCCTTTGTCTTGGGACTTTGAGATGTTGAATCCTTGGATCATTCATTCAAGAAATGCCATTTGGTGTTTATCTTTATACGTACGACCATGAATCTTCATTTATTCATCATTTCCTTCACTATTTCTTCCTTTTCTCGTACTTGGAAACATATTGCGAACATACTTTGGTACGATTAAGTAACAAAAGCTTATAAATATAACCAAATATCATATATAAAAGCACATATAACACTACTAAAAACATGCATAATTTATGTGATTGTACAATAAATTGCACGACCAGGCCTACAATGGTGATCGAAGGATATAATGGGGTGTTGTGGTTGCGCCAAGCTCGAATGTAACCTGAACTAAGAAATACGAAGATACTACGTTAAGTGATTGCACAGGGGTTGGACCCTGCGAACCACCTCCGGCGTGTGAATAAGTATTTGGTATGAGAAGTTTAGTGAAAATGTAGTAATGTGGAGTAGTAAAGATTGCATACCAGACTTGTGACTCATCCAAGACTATTTATAGGGGCGGAAAATAGCTTGGAGAGTGCTTGCACGTTTTTAGGAGATCATGGGGGCGTCCCATGATTTGTGGCAACCGCAAGGGTTTAGTGTCCCACTCCTCCTGGTTTAGCGGGGGAGCTATGGAGAAAGAGGAGACGTGGGTAAGACATGGTCTTATCATTGTTTGGACTTGGCATTATTCCATCCTTACAACTTATCGAAGGATACCCCGAAGGGCTTAATCCTTCGACTGGCGAATTCCCATTTGGTAACTAGATCACTGGTGATTAGTTTTACGCCATTGAAGATTTAAGGAGGCTGACCAGGGCCTTCGATATGTAGGTTGCGATCAGGCTCGAAGGGGGGGTCCTTCGACCTGATCGGAGGGTACATTATCAAGCCCCCCAGTCGAAAGTGATGTACTTGTACAAGAGTATATTTCTTACGACTCTAGCATGACTCAACAACTTCTTCCTATCCTCGAATATCAGATAAGAAAAAATGTTTGGAATTCAAAAACACATTAAATGCGCATGCCTGTGATTTAACCGTTGAACAAAAATTACAACGGCATGATTATCGGTAATTTCAAATGATTTTTCCAAATTTAAAGCCTCTTCTAGATACTTCCGTGTACAATATAAATGATCATATACTTTCAAACCCTAACACCTTGCCGCTATAACTTACCCAAAGCTGTGACGTAATTCACTGTAGCAACCAAAAGGTAACCTCTTCCTCTATTACTTAGTCAGTAATTTAGGCATACTCACTTGCCATGAGCATGGACGCCAAACGTATTATAAGGCAACAAAAATGTACCTTATCCAGAGAAGCATTGGCCCTATTTCTAGAAGATTACCCCATACCCAAACAACACAAGGTCATGCTCCTCAACAAAAATCAAAGTATTTATGACGCCCCAAAAAGGTATGTGGGTCTATACACTCATGCTTTTACCCGATCCAATCTAAGAATACCCTTCCATCCATTGTTTTTAGAGCTTTTACAGTACTATGAGGTAAACATCTCAAGGTTTAACCCCTTCGGCTTAGCCAAACTTACCACCTACATAGTGATGTGTAAGGCTTATGGCTACGAGCCCACACTAGATGTGCTTCGAGGCTTCCTTAACCTGTGCCCCGGAGGGGATTGGCTAACATTATCAAAGAGGGGCGAAACAGATGTGCCAGTGTTAATCACCAAACCCTTTACAAACATAACCAATTGGAAAGGAAAATTCTTTTATGTACAAGATACTATCATACCTCCACAATATCCAACACTCTTGAATGAATCGTTCCGTTTTGACTTCAAGAAATTCAATGATTAGCTTCCCTACAATGCTCGAAGCGATCCACTCTACCAGCGCCTCGCTCGGCACCCTGTGGACGTGCAAACTTTTCCAGAACCCATCCTTTTCATGGCTGGTCTTGTGGATTGTTGGGAGGGGTCTCCCTTGATGCCTGAAATTCACTGTGATGGCCAAAGTATGTATAAATAATTGAATAGAGATAAATAACCTATTTGATGATATTTATGTATCTGTTTTTTTTGCAGGAATGGCATTCCGAAATTTCGTTGTATCTGGTGGCGCGAAGGAGGCTAGCTTCATTCCCAAGGATCCGAGAGATTTTAGCTACGGGGTAGGTTCTCCCTTAGTCTCAGTAAACAACAATGATGCTGATGCCATTACAATAGAGCCAATAACATCGGTTGAGGCATTTGCGCCGGCAAATACCGAGGAAGCTATATTAGCTATAGAAGATGTTCCTGAGGTGAAAAGAAAGAAACTGGCATGAAAGCTTCGAAAGAGCTCTAAAAAACAAAGAAACTGAAAAGAAAGAAACTGGCGTGAAAAGAAACTTTCCTTATATGACGGCCCTATAACCCTTGCTGGGCCATCTGGTATAGCTGATAGAGTTCGTGAAAAGAAAGAAACTGGCATGAAAGCTTCGAAGCCTCCTATCAAAAGAAAGTTTGATATACAGACTCCCCTATCTAGGGCTACAAAACAAAAGGAGTCCTAGGACAAGGCTACTGTTATCGCAACCTCGGAGGACCCAGCCGATGAGGATATTCATGGTAATACCCTATCGTTACTTAAGTATCATTAGAATTCTTATTAATTTAATTTTTCAAATAGCTCATAATTCTTACTTATGCAGGGTTATCTAACACAAAGGAACTCCCCAATTCTCTTGCTTGCCATCGACTGGTCGAAGGTGTTACCTCTGCCTGTTGGAAAGGGACCCTGGAAAACATGTCTATAGAAAAGTTGTGTGATCTTCACGACAAAAGCTACACAAGGCAGGCCGTCCTTGACAACCACCTCAATACTCGAACAAGAGAGCTAGTTCGGACTGTCAAGAATGCTAAAGAGGAGTTGAGTGTGGTCCTGACTCGGGAAGAGAATAGGGAGCTGTTGATTACCAAGTTGAAGGCTAAGTGTGACAAAGCTACAAAGGACATTGAGAAGAGCCCCGTTGTCCAGGATCTGCGAGTCAATGCCATGAAGCTCACTAGTCAACTTAAAGAAGCCCAAGCTGAGTATGGAAGGCTCAAGATCGAAGAGGCCAAAATGGTTGGGCTCAAGGAGAGAGTGTCCGTACTCGAGTCTAAGTGTTCATGTCTTAAATCTGAAAAGACTAGGCTTATGGAGCAAAAGTCTAAACTACAGCAGGAGGTAGCCACCTTAGACCTTCGATGTGAAGGTCTTCAGAAGGATAGGGCAGAGGTTGTGTCGAAGGTTGTTCCGTACATCGCCATGGAGCTATATCATAGTGATGAAGTCGGAAAAGTGATAGCTGACTTGGTGAATGCTGCCATATATCATGGTAAATGTACTACCTTGGAGGAAATTTCCGAGACTGGGGAACCTGTGATCTTATCGAAGGTTCCCTATTATCGTTCTTCACATGAATGGGAATACGATGATGTTAGTAATGCGCTCGCATCAGTAGAGTATCCCTTTCTTACCGAGGCAACCAAAGATCCTATGGCATCCATTGAGAAACTTCTGTCTAAGAAGCCTTGTAGGATTCAACCATCTTCTCCGAGTAGGAAGACATCTCATGTGAATCCCTCATCTCATCTCCGTCAAGAAGATCCTAACTCATCCAAGAATGAATAGAGGCTGCCATGTTGGCAATGATTATACCATGAGGGTGGTGTGTACCCTTCGAACATTTTATTGCTTTCTGAAAATTCGAATGTTTATGATGTTTCTGCCTATTTTCCCTTTATATTATTTTGGAATCTACCTGCTTAGGGAGTTTATCCCTTTTAATATCATGTTTCTCTTCTTTCAACCTTATTTAACAACGTTAATATACAACCTAAGGTTATCGTAGATGAATATCCTTATTGTGTGTACTTTGAACCAAGATTTTTTAGCAATCGTATAATTTAACTGCTGACGAAGGGTCGCGACCCACTCCATCTTTTATCCTTCTAATCAGAGGGCTTCGAATACCCTTAGACTTTCTAGGAAAGTTAATGCGAATTATGATGGATCTTGTGTACAAGACATGAATATCTTAAGTCACCCTTCGAACATTGAAACTTGTATTACTTGGCTGGATAAACCTTTGTTGTATAAAACGAAACAAGAGATTCGAGGGAAATGCGTTATATCAATAATTGGGTAGGGAGGATTACATCATTTGATGAAATGAAAACTAGGATACCTACCATTAATGCTTCTTTCCCAGAGTGAGAAGAATGCAATATATAAATTGAACAAACAAACTGTCTTTAAAACTTACGGAGGTTAGTACCGTTCCATGTCCTATCAACTTCGTCACCAAAGAGTGTTGCAAGCTTGTAGGCTCCATTGCCGTAGGCTTCAGCTATTACGTAAGGTCCCTCCCATGTAGGTCCCAATTTTCCTTGGTACTCGGCTTTGCTCGCGCTATTTAGTCAAAGGACATATTCGCCTCGCTTGAAAGTCGAAGGTCAAACTCTGTTGTTATAGTACTTTTCAAACTTTTGCTTGTACATAGCTTCTCTAATAGAGGCTATTTCTCTTCGTTCTTCAAGTAAATCTAGATTTTCTTGGAGCCTTTTTTCATTCTCTGATATTTCGAAGTTCATGATGCGTTCTGTTTCAACGCTTATCTCTGAGGGAATGACAGCTTCTGTTCCGTAAGTGAGACTAAAAGGTGTCTCCCCGTAGCTTGACTTAGGGTGCGTCCTATGAGCCCAAAGAACTAGGGGTAGTTCATCTACCCACCCATGATAGCTTCGGCCTAGTCTTCGTTCGATCCCATGGACAATGTCCCTGTTGGTGACTTCTACTTGACTGTTGCCCTGGGGATGGTATACGGATGTGAATGATTGCTTGATTTTCAAACCTTTGCAAAAAGTGGGGAATATCCCTTCGGCAAACTGCCTTCCGTTATCAGAGATAATGATGTGAGGAACTCCGAAACGACAGATGATGTGTTCCCATACAAATTTTTCCATGTGTCTGCCTGTTAATTATGCTAAAGGTTTGGCTTCAACCCATTTGGTAAAGTAGTCTATGGTTACCACCAATAATTTTACTCCTCCTGGAGCTACTGGTAGAGGTCCGGCAATGTCAATTCCTCATTGGGAAAAGGGCCACGCGGATGTGACAGAAGTCATATCTTNAAATTTTTCCATGTGTCTGCCTGTTACTTATGCTAAAGGTTTGGCTTCGACCCATTTGGTAAAGTAGTCTATGGTTACCACCAAGAATTTTACTCCTCCTGGAGCTACTGGTAGAGGTCCGGCAATGTCAATTCCTCATTGGGAAAAGGGCCACGCGGATGTGACAAAAGTCATATCTTGCTTCGGGAGTCTGGGGACATTCGAGTGAATTTTGCAGGCTTCACATTTGTGGATTATGTCTGTTGCGTCCCTATGCATTGATGACTAATAATATCCCAACTTCATAATCTTCGAGACAACGGAGCGAGGTCCTGTATGTAGGCTGCAAGACCCCTCATGGACCTCATATATTATGTTTGAAGCCTGCTTTGGCCCTACACAACGAAGCCAAGGGGAAAGGAAAGATCTTCTGTATAAGTTATCCCCTATCAGCCTATATTGTGGAGCCTTAATTCTGACCTTTCTTGCCAATTTCGGGTCTTCTGGCAGGATTCCACTTATCAGGTTTTCTCTAATCGGAGTCATCGAATTGGATCCTTCCTCGACTATGACGTCCGACACTTCCTTCCTTTGAATGGATCTTTCTGCTAACACTTCAACCAGAACCTCTTTAGTTAGGCGAGCAAAGGCCATTGAAGCTAGTTTGCTCAACGCATCTGCTTTCTTGTTTTGGTTCCTTCGAACGTGCTCGATTGTATAAGATGCAAATCCATTTAGTATCTCCTTAGCTTTATCCTGGTACTATTTGATGGTAGGCTGTCTTGCCTCATAAGAGCCCTTAATTTGATTTGCGACTAATTGTGATTTGACAAAAACCAAAAGATGGCGTACCTACATGTCTCTAGTTAAGCGAAGGCCTGCTAACAAAGCCTCGTATTCAGCTTCGTTGTTTGTTGCTTCGAATTCGAACCTTAGCGCATAGGTGTACTCCTTCCCTTCCGGACTCACTAGCATTAATCCTGCTCCAGAACCATCAGAACTAGATGCTCCGTCCGTGTATAACTTCCATCCTTCTTTCGCCTTCGAGGGTTCTCCTTTGGGTACGTCCATGACCTGACCAGGTTTAGATGGGGTTTCAGCTAAGAAATCTGCGAGTATCTGACCTTTTATGGAGTTTCGTCCCTTGTACTCTATTTCGTGTTCCCCCAATTCGATGGCCCATTTGGCTATTCTTCCTGATTTTTCAGGCTTCGATAGTATCTGTTTGATGGGCTTGTCAGTCAATACCGTGATGGGATGAGCTTGAAAATACCTTCAAAGGCGTCTTGCGGCATGAACTAAAGCTAGAATTAGCTTTTCCAGCTCTGGGTAATTCAGTTTAGCCCCTTGTAAAACTCGCCTAACGAAGTAGATCGGGATTTGCTTCTTTTCCCTTTTTGCCAGGAGTACTGCACTGATACTTTCGTAGGATGCTGCGATGTACATGTATAACACTTCTCCTTTGATTGGGGCTGTAAGCGTTGGTAGAACTTCTATGAACTCTTTCAACTTTTGGAAAGCAGCTTCAGCTTCAACACTCCTTTGGAAAGTCTTCTTATCCATGCATCCCTTAACAGTTTTGAAGAATGGTAGCGATCGATCCGCACCCTTTGACAAGAATCTACTGAGTGCTGCTAACTTTCCATTAAGGCTTTGTACTTCCTTCAGTGTCTTTGGGGCTTTCAAATCGGTAATGGCTTTCACCTTCGAAGGATTAGCCTTGATTCCTTGTTTCGTGACTAAATGCCCGAGGAATTGCCCTTCTTCAACACCAAAAGAACCTTTCTTGGGATTAAGCTTCATATTGATTGCTTTCAACTGGTCGAAGGTTTCCTGGATGTCAGAGAGCAAGTCTTCCTCTGTCCTACTCTTTATGACCATATCGTCAACGTACGCTTCCAAATTTCTTCCTATCTGCTTGTTAAAAACCTTATCTACCAATCGCTGGTATGTTGCCCCTGCGTTCTTCAGACCGAAGGGCATCTTCTTGTAACAATAAACTCCCTTCCCGGTATAGAAAGCTGTCTTTTCTTCATCTTCTACTGCCATTTGTATCTGATGGTACCCTTTGTAAGCGTCTAGGAAGCATTTCAAGCGAAATCCTGATGGAGATTCCACTTTTCAATCTATCTCCAGCAGGGGGTAACAATCTTTTGGGCACGCGTTGTTGATGTCGGTGAAGTCAACGCACATACGCCACCCTCCGTCACTTTTCTTTACCATAACTGGGTTGGCTACCCACGTTTGGTATTTCACTTCCCTGAGTATACCTGCTTGTATGAGTTCGTCTACTTCCTTGCAGGCCACTGCGTTTCTTTCAGGTGCCAGGCTTCGGCGCTTCTGTTTAATAGGCTCAATGTGTTTGAACTCATTAAGCTTATGTTATGTGCCGAAGGGCTTACCATCGATCATGAGATTTCTCGGAACTCTTGTTATATCAGAGTATGACCATGCGAAGATATCCTTGTTTTCCTTTAGAAGCTTTTCCAGGCTTGCTTTGAAGGTAACAGGGAGCTGCTTCCCAATTACTACTGTTTGTTTTGGATGAAGCTCGTTTATCACAATACGTTCTTCAGCGTCCCCACAACTTAAGATGACTTTCGGAGGGTCTTGAGGACTCTCCTTGATCTTCTTTCCAGCATCCTATGCTTTTTTCTGGTGGTAACTGGAAAATACTGTTCCCACCCCACACGCCGTTTGGAACTTAACTGCCGCGTGTATGGTGGATACTACAATGCCCATCTTCTGCATGGCGTTTCTTCCTATCAACAAGTTATAGGGAGAGGCGGACCTTACGATTGCAAAGGTGAGAGTTTCCATTCTTGTGAGTCTGCCTTCGCCAATGGTTATATCGAGGGGAACTTCTCCCAAGGGCCACGAGTGTTCCCCCAAGAAACCCACCAGAGGTATTTTTGAGTCTACCCTCTGTGACCTGATCGAAGGCTTGAGTTTCAGGAAACAATGTTCATATATGATTTTGCAAGAGCTTCTGCAGTCCATGTAAGCCCTGTTCACTTCTCGGTTGGAAACGAGAACCTTTATGACTACTGGGTCGTCTGAAGGAGGTTGGCCTGTTATGNGTGTTCCCCCAAGAAACCCACCAGAGGTATTTTTGAGTCTACCCTCTGTGACCTGATCGAAGGCTTGAGTTTCAGGAAACAATGTTCATATATGATTTTGCAAGAGCTTCTGCAGTCCATGTAAGCCCTGTTCACTTCTCGGTTGGAAACGATAACCTTTATGAATACTGGGTCGTCTGAAGGAGGTTGGCCTGTTATGCGAGGAAACGTTACCTCCCCCACTGTTTGTATCTCCTCCTCTACTTCCTTTCTCTTCTGACTTGGGCCTCCTCGGCGGACCATAAGGATAGGAACTTTGCAGGTATCATTCTTTTCTAACGGAGTGTCAGAGACCTTCTTCCTTATGCCTTTTACCAGGTGTGTCAATTGTCCAGACTTGACAGCTTCCTCTATCTGTCTTTTCAGCTCTCTGCAACTGTTCGTTTCGTGACCAAAATCTTCGTGGAAGTAACAGTACTTGGTCATGTCCCGGTTTCTACCTTCGTTGAGCATACGAGGAGGAGGTTCGAAGGTCTTCGCAGCATTCTCCGTGGCCAAATTTTCCTTTGGGGACTTTGTTAGACTTTCAAGTAGGGCCTGATTAGGACCTTTGCTATAAGCAGTAAACCTGTGCTGGTTTTTATTTTTGTTCCTTGGCCCTTCCCACGAGGACTGTTTTGGGAACTTGTTATGTACCTTGTTCTCAATCGGAGCCCCGTTGGTGGACACCTCTTTGGCTTTTATCCAGGTGTATGTCTTCTCCATAAGACCCTTGTATGTGGCTGGAAGATCGGTGGATAAGAATTCCACCAAAGTCCGGTTTCGGAGACCATGTACGATGTGGGAAACTAGAAGGGGGGTTGAATAGTTTACCGACTCGTTTTCTTTAGTTATAAAAATTTCTATGTGAAAAACTTAGATTCAAAAGTGGATGAAATCAATCAACACCAATATGAACACAACACTATGCTAACACAATCAAACCATAAGTATGTAAAGAAAAGAGATGGAAGGATCAAACCGAGACAACGAGATTTATAGTGGTTCGGTCACGAAGCTCTTCTTCGCCCTACTCCACTCCCCGAGTACCACACTCGAGGGTTGTAAGCACTATGTCAACAAAGCACCCTTCAGGCAGAGAAAACCGTACAACGTCGCTTACGTTATTTTCCGACACTAAGCTATATGTCGAGTACTAATCTTAGCTAGTACCAATCTACCACGATCCACTTGATCCTTACTTCACTCACGATCTACACGATCCTCACACTTTACATTAGATCTACACGATCCTCACACAATCTACACGATCTTGACAAGATCCACACAATCCTCACAATCTACTCTTGATCCACTTGATCAATACTTAATCACTCAACACTCACGAGATCCTCAAGATCTCAACAAGATCACAATGATCAACACAAGACAACAACAAAATACTATGACACTTGATGTATGTCAAGTTAACACCTAGTAATGCAAGTGCACTACACAAAAGACTCTAACACTTTGTATCTTCTTGATACTTAGTGTTCTTCTCTTGACTAGTAGAGGAATGTAGGTGATCTTTGGTTACATGAAAGGATCACTCTTTAAACAAAAGAAAACTAACTAATGATCAAAGGAATGTAAGTGTGTTAGGAGTATATAACTCAGAAAGTTTTGTGTGAAAAAGGATAGCCAAAATGTGAGAAATGAAGTGGTATTTATAAACTCTGAAAATTTGACCGTTTAAGGGGGACGGCACCACTAATTGTCACACGGTACCACTAAATTTAGTGGTACCGTGCCAGACAAAGACGCTCCATTTTTTGTCTTTAGTGGTGAAAATTTATTTGTGCGAGTTTGGAGCTGATTTTGAAAAAAAAACAGCTGTTGGAGATTAATTTGAAATGAATTTTCAAATAAAACATTCCTTTATAATTCAAAAATAATTTGTAGAATATATTTTTGAAAAGAAAGTTTTGTCAAGCTAAAAATGTGAAGCTCAAAACACAAATTCACTTCTTTGATCATTTGTCAAGTTGTAAATTTGTTTGTTCATACCAAGAGTGATTAGTGTAGAAATCGGATATATCGACTAAGAACTTGTTTACGTTAGTTTTGACGTAAGATGTTTTCACATTTTGTCATCATCAAAACATAGAGATATCGAAAGATGGGAATAACATTTTTAGACATTATTTGCATCAACAATCTCCCCCTTTTAGAAGATGACAAAACATAAACTCATTTTATGTGAAAAACTGATTTCGACAAGTTTTTAGTATGAGTTTATATCCCACTCCCCCCCCCTTGTTTTTGAAGAAAAAAGTCTACTAAGGCTCCCCCTTGATGTATACTCCCCCTTGTTTGGAGAACACCAAGTAATCATGCAATGGTTCTTGCTACAAAACAAAGTTAGATGACACACGAAACATATCTAACACGTAGGAACTAAGACAAATATCCAACCATGAGGGAATAACTAAGATAAGATAATAAACCCATGCATTAAAACAAGATCCTGATGAGTCTCGTATTATACATGTTTATACCCCCGATATTATATGAATTATAGGATGAATAACCTTATCATTAGGACTTTTGATACTTAATACAAGAATATATTTGCAGGACAAAGGTCTGGTGAGAGTAACGAGAAACACACGAGATGGATGACTTTATGAACATAAAAGGAAAAAGACATAGTTTGGACTAAAGCACGCCGCTTATATGAAGGAAGAGCGCCGCTTACGGGCATCTTTGGTCAACTATATATCTACGAGTCAAACATGAAGTGCGCCGGTTATATACTACATAAGCGCCGGTTACGCGAAATAAAGCTCGCTAGTTTTACACCAAATGCGCGGTGTACATCACATGGCAGTTATGCTTTCTACATTAATGAGCTAACTTAAATGGCAAGACCGATCATTTACTTGTCATAACTTTACAGGGACGAGTTAGGGTTACACTTACACTATAAATAGGAGCCTAATTCGGAGCTTTAGACACACCACAACAAACAATCTTACTTTGATCACTAGAAGCAGTTTAGTAGTGGTTTGCACCGAACCACTAGCTAAGAAGTCAGAACCATACTTGGAGAAACACTTTGGAGCACGAATACTTTCGGTATAAATTCATTATTATGTTAGAAATACTTGTTTACATGTTTTACTTTATGTTAAGTGTTGAGTAGTAACCTTATGTTTATTTGAGGCACTTTTGCCATGATTGTTATGAGAATTGTATCATGAATATTAAATCTATGATATTTGCATTTGATATGTCATTGTTTAGTCTCTTATCTTTTGTCTTAATTGATCATTGTGATTGCTTAAAGGTCGAAAGATTCAATCATGTTGGTTATTTTATGAATTGTCTGTCTATAACAACTCATTGCTATGCTTGTGAGAATTGCTTAGTAAAACAAATGATAACCTTGACTATGACACGTTTAATGGCTAGTCTCATGTCTAACGGCTTGACTAGAAGAAATGCATGTTTCATACTTCATACTTGGACCACACTTTATGCATTCTGTGTATCTAGAATCAAAGGCCGAAAGGAGATTCTTTTTCATAGGATAGATATATTAGTTAACGTGATTAACCATCATGTTCTACTCTTATGCTTTGTCCATTTAACTTCTGTGATGCTACTTCTTATAATTCTCATGTGCTTTGCCTTGAATAAACATACTTTTAATATTAATTGGGAAACATTTCAAAAATCTTAAATCCAACAAAAAACGGTTTTAGTGATTAGTGACAATCATTGGAATCTAATTTTGTTACCTTTAACTAGCAATAAGAAACAACATCCTCTCTTGGGACTACCTGGTCTTACCTCAAACCTTTGCTATAAACGGGGGTTATACTTTTACCCATGTGTTTTGTGTATTAAGGAAATGGTGAAACTAGTCTAATAAATTTAAAGCTTTCGAAATGCATCAAAGTTCTTGGTACCATTGCCGCGGAGGTTAGATTGAATCATATTGTTAGTTTTGCAAAAGAAAATTTACTTAAATACCAAGAATTCTTACTAGAATTTTAGAAAATTTCGTTTCTGAGATAAAAAGAGCACCGGTTTTACAGACAAAACTCGCCGAACTTATTACACAGTAAAAGAATAGTTGGATTTGATTTCACAAAACCCCAAAAACAATCTTGTATAATGCTTTTTCCAGATTTTGAGAGCATAGGACTTTTGTTTCTCTTGTTTTTACTATCTGAATTATGGCATGAGTATATAATGCGCATTAAAATAAAAAATACAAAAATATTTTGCTTTTACTTTTTAATTGTTTGCTTGCAAATGCTATATTGGATTGTTATTATGAATGAGATGATAATTGCAATATGTTTTCAACTGCTATTTGAATTGATAGATGATTTTATCTCTTATGAAAGACTGTTAAAACCTAGAAACACGCCGGTGTTTTTCCTAAACCCGCCGTACTTCTGGAAAATTTTAAATAAAACGGCCAAAATATCACGTAACCGCCGTACTTTTATGAAAAATCACCGAACTGTTCTGCACAAATCTTTGCAGAAAGCTTGTTTCTTTTCTATGATGATTAAACAGATGCATATCATGACATATATGATTTATATGAAGTTATTGCAATATGATTATGAGCTTATGACTTATTTGACTAACCTACTAATGTTTTGTTTGATGTTGTGTTGTAATACCTTAGAAATGGAAAAAAAATCAAACTTAGGACCAGTGAGTGATGAGAAAGTGGAAAGCAAGGACACTTGGCAAGGAGCAGTTACTTTTGAAATTGTAGAAGATACAGGAAAAGATGAACAAAGGGTCCATATCTTCATGTGAGTATTGTAGTGGTCCCCACAACACTCGTGATTGCATGGAACTCCCTGAACAAGCTTTTGCGGACTACGCATCCTCGCGTACCGACGAAGCGGGAGACAAGTGGTACACTTTCAAACCCAAGCCAAACCCTTATGGTGATTCATACAACCCCTCATAGAGAAATCACCCAAACCTTAGGTGGAAGCAAAACCAAAACATGCACCAAAAAAATTCTTCCAACCCACCTAATCGTTTCCAATCAAGCGGTTCATCCCCAAACCGTACTTTCAATAACAATCCTTCCAACAACTATGGTAGTACCAATCATCTTGAAGGATTGATGTCTAAATTTATGGCATCTCAAGAAGCTCGAATAGCTAGGTTCGAATCCGAATTTAACCAACAACAAGCGGAGATGACCAATAAAATCGACAACTTTTTGAAAGCCCTCAATAACCAAGTGCTATCACCTCCACATAAGGACGCTAGGAACACAAATAGTGGACCCCAAGTCAAAGACCCTTCTTCATCCAAACATGTCCACTTCGTCAACATTGTCACCATCAAGCCAATCGATAAGAATAAGGAAGAAAGTGATAAGGATGAGGTTAGACTAGAAATTGAACCTAAGGATGAAGTTAAGGAAGTTGAGGTTGATAAGGAAGTTAAAAAAAGCGAAGTAGAGGAAGTAGATGAGGTAGAAAACTACTTCAATAGGTTACCCACCAAGGAAGAACGAGCATACTATAAGGATTTATTCGAAGACCCCGAGACACCATACGTCCTAGGTAATCCAATCATCAAAGCGGGTAACCCATCCAATATCAACATACCATGCAACATTGGGCATGTGCATGTGTGGAAAGCCTACATTGACCCTAAATCTCCCATAAACATCATGACTAGGATCCATTACAATTGGATAATGAAAAAGCAACTTGGACCTAGGATATTTCCTAACATGGGTTGGATTAGTAACTTCGTAGGCAGAGTGAAAGGATTACATGTGTATGTAGGAAACTTCACCTATATCACCGACTTTGTGATTGTAGAGGATATTCGTCCGATAATAGATGGTTGTTTAACTCAAGTAATATTTGGAAAACAGTTTGTTGAGGCCTCTAAAATGGATTATGACCCATCCCTAGGAATAGTTAGATTCAAAGAGGAGACTGATGAGATAGCCTACCAAATGCCCTATAAGATAGAACAATACCGGCTTTTATCAAACCTTGAGAAAGAGCATAAGCAAGCGGTCTACTATAGGAATAATGAGGATAGACGTAGAGGAGTAGACTATGTTATGAGTAGTATATTTGGTTTCTACAAAGAGTGCTTGCAACTAGGTCCAGAATATAAGACTACGCAAGAAGATGACCTGGACACCGTAACCAATGATGGAGTCACGTAATGTACGGTGACTTTGAGTCTAGCTACAAGACTCGTTAATAAAGAAAACCGCTTCTTGGGAGGCAACCCAAGCTTTGTTTGTTTATTTGTTTGTTTGATTTTGTTTGCTTCCGTATGCATGTTTTATTTTTATTGTTATTGATTCATGCTTCAAATTAAATTGTGAAAAAGCTTTATTTTGTTTTTAACTTCGTCTTAACTACATATAAAGGTATTTTGCAAAAGATAAGTGTAAGGGAAATCTAAATCAGTTTATTAGAACGAATGGAGCATGAATCATAACAATATTAAATTAGCATACATATTAGTACTTGTTTGAGTCAAATGCTTGCATCGAGTCTTAATGATGTTTTGCAGGATTTCCAGGAATTAAAAATTGAGTTTTTCCAGAAATTTTCTGGAAACTTAACATGAAAAATCTGTCAGATCACTTTTGATGGCGTCCGGCTCCAACCTGACGGCGTCAGGTATAGTTTTCTGGAATTTTTGAAAGTTTTTTTTTTCTTCCGGAATTATAAAATGGTTTATTAAATCTCTAACTTATAAACTCCAGGAATCTGCAAAATATTCATTCAACAAGCATTATATCCTTATACAGATTTATCCCTCCGATGTTATGCAGGTTTTCGTGTTTGTTTTCTCAGGATTAACAGGTTATTTTGGACAAGGAGATGCATGTGGAATCAAGCTTTTGGGAATGCTTTAATCTTGGAGCTTCTACATTCTCTTGGAAGAAGATCTAACCATGTTACCACTTTATCCACCGAGCAAATCAGGGGAGTATTTGATTTCATTCTTTTACCTTATTTACTTTTACATCTTATTATTTGAACATTGGGGACAATGTTCATCTTAAGTGTAAGGGGGTAAATTACGATTCCTTTGAGAATGCAATTACGCTTGATTTTTTTTTGTTTAATGGTAGGTGTGTAATAAAACTAAGAGAAATACCTGTTAGGACAATTTTAGTGCCAAATTTAAAATTTTTTACAACATATTGGAGTGAAACTTTGGTCTTAATGAGCATCTCATGGATAGGAGTTATATGACTAGCACAAAACCATACCACTAAAAAATTTTCCACCCCAAATATTTGAGGTTCGCCCCTAGAATTCATAGGAAAAGCATTTATACTATGATGTGTGTACCGGTAGCAATAAGATTCTAGAACTTGCGTTAGGACCATTCTGAAGCCACAAGTGAGACTACATTCATGTAGTTAGATTTACTACATGATAAGAGGCATTAGGATTAACCCATTGTTTTACACCTGTGTTTTTGTTATAATTACCTTGGCTACATTGGTCAAGTAATTCTCCCACACCCTTGCGTTGTACCCATTTTTGATACACGATACCCCTAGTACACCCTCTAGAGCCTATCCTTTTTGGTTCTAACTTTAAGCATTTTACTTAAAGGAGGAATTTGTTACAATCCACTTAAATGTACACCCAAATCGCCTTAGCCTACCTTGTATGCACTCATCTTTAGTGCATTATTGTGACAGCATTTGTCTAAACCCTTAGTTAATTATCTAATTGATTACATGGTTTCTAAGTCGAGTCATATCTTGTACATATTTTTTTAGGATGATTGGGACTCATGGGAAAAGTACTAGTGTAATGGAGTAATGGGGAAGAACAACATTATTACCCCCATATGTACTAAATATTTTAAAAGTACTCCAGTGTTTTGATTATCTTAATTCGAGCCATTAGAATAGCTATTTGTAATGTATGTAAAAGTTCAAGTGTAAGGGGAGAACCGAGGCCCCTTCGATGTATTATTTTGGATGGTAGGGCAAGAGTGTATGAAAAAAAAATCGAAAAATCAAGAAAAAGAAAAAAATGAGAAAAAGAAAAGTAGAAAAAACATACGGACTACCACCCCGTTTCCTTTTATGTTTATTTTATGCTTTATTAGTTTTTAATTAGCTTAAGTCGAGTCTAGTCTTGGCTTAGCAATGCCATATTGTACATGTAATTAATCAAGATCTTTAACTCGCCAACAGTAAAATATCCCTTATCCAACAAACCCGTGTTTATCATATCCCTACACCTCACGTTACAACCCTTTGGAAAGCCCTCTTTGATAGTTTCTCTTAGGTGCTTACGCCTAGTGGAGAAGGTTTTTGATCCTTTCCCAAGCCTATGGTAATCTATTTGCTATGACAGGTAGTGAGAGATATTATTCATTTTTATTTGTGAGATATACTTTTATGACACCTGAGAGATGTGAGTATCTAAACACTACTTGTGAGGTGCTAGTATGTAATCTCCGTGCTTATTATGATTAAAGGGGAATGATTATTTATTGTAATTACTTTTATACTATTGTTAAATGACCCCTAACTTGTATTTTGATTAGAATAAAAGCGCATTTGCTTGAGGACAAGCAAATCTTAAGTGTAAGGGTATTTGATGAGGCGAAAAGTGTACCGCTTTTGGGGGGTCATTTAAGCCCTAAATCGTAATTATTTAATCAAATATTGCCCAAAATCGTTCCTTTTGTCATTTTAGGTACTTTGGAGAAGAAATCTAGACAAGGAAGCATTTTGGACGTTTTTGGAGCATAAAAGTGAAGAAAACGACAAAGTCACTAAATCTGCTGGAACAGTACCCTTGACGGCGTCAAAGCTTAGAAGGTGACGCCGCCAAGCTAGACAAACGAAGGTGGATGTGAAGATTGTCTTTGATAAGCCAGAATGGAATTTTGGGACTTAAAGGGGGACGGCGTCAAGAGGCCGTCAGGAAACCCTAGCACGGCGAGGTGACGGCGTCACAAGCCAAAGAGTGACACCGTCAGATCTGTTTTCCTATATATATTTTCGCAATTTTTATTCATTAGGTGGAACTTTTTAGGGAGAAACCCTAATACGAATTTTAGCAGCTTTTTCAAGGTTTTTCACCTTGAGATCTTCCATGTTACATTGAAGATAAGTTATCAATTAATCATTCAATATGTCTATGTGTTGTTTGATTCTATCTTGTTCCTGTCTTTTGTTTAACATGCTAGGCTAGGTTTTCTTTGTGTTTGCTTAGATCTAATGAAACCTAACTATTAATTATTGGTTGAATGGTGTGTTATTTATTGTATTGGATGAATGTTTATCGATGTTAGGCTTAAGAAAAGTGGCTAACCTCTTATACGGTAACTTGCTTGAACGTCTTAAGAAACATGATCGGATGTGTACTACGATTATATGGTTGTATTTAATGCGTGAGCGAATTCTAGTGATCCCATGTTAGGAGCTTTTAGTCGGCTCGACATAGGAGTGAAGTAGGAGCTTATAGAGTTGGGGAAGTTCGTACACACCCCCACAACTGGTATTAAGGAATGCAACCCGTCATCCACGCAATTATAACACACTAATCAACCGGTAAAAGATAGTTAGGGAGTAATGAAGTCTAAGTAAACACACTTCTCTCCATATTAGTTTTCACACCATTTTATTTTCAGTTATTGTATTTTATTTGCATTAGTAGTTTTTGGATTAATTGACTAGCAACTAATTCTGCCCACTCCTTCAAACCCGAGATAATTTTACTTGCTTTCCTAAAAACATAAAATACAAAAAGAATCTTCCCTCACCCTTAGACCTATTAGAGTAGTTTTTCAATCCTAACGACACTATTCCCCTAGAAACGATCAATCCCCCAGTACTTGCCACTACACTATACTACATCGGTCAGGCACACTGCATGGTGGGGATTGCAAGCCTCTTAAGATCCCTTGAGAGGTAAAACCTGTTGTAAGGTCGCAATACCACGCATCACTCAAGCTTATGCTTGATGAGTATGCCTCTGATAAGAGATGAATGGACAACATTTGTGAATGTTTATATGATTGCATTTATTGTTAGTTTACTATTCGTCAATTGCTAGAAGATCATAGCATGCTGTAAGAAAAAATGCAGAAATAGTCGCCGCTCTTTTTATGAAGATCGCCGAGTTTTTAACGAGGGAAGCCTTTATAACTCAAAAACTGAACATTTTGACATTACGCGCTAAGATAGAAAACACACTCTAAAACACACTGATAACGCTCTAATTATACATATTTCTTGAGCTTTATTCTATATGTTCTATGATTATTTTACGTGAACTTTTGGTACTTAATAGCATAAAATGAATGCAGGTTCACTCTTGGATGATCTGAGCATGAACACCCAAAAACCTACTATTTCGCCACTTGAAGTGAATAAATAATGAAGTCTTCCATGATTAGCTTTTCATGCAAGCCAAGTGCGCGGGTTTTACAATTAAGTACGCCGCACTTACCTCTGGGTCAAAGGAAGTCAAATAAATAAAAGTGCGTCGGTCTTGCAAACTATGTGCGCCGTACTTCCCCCTGTATTTATGAAGCTTTGGCGCCAAGAAAATAAGAAAGTGCGCCGCACTCAGAAACTAAGTACGTCGTACTTCGCATACTAGATTGCCTATAAATAGAGATCATTTTCAAGCATTTGAACTCTCCACTCTATAATCAATTTCACAAGGTTAAGTCCGAAGTGGTACGTGATCCAGAGCCAAGTTACAGGGGTGAACGAATCAGAATAAGAGGTGTTAAATACTTGTTGATGTCGAATTCTTGGTTACTTGTGACACTTGTGTAACCATTTGATCAATCCAATCTGTATGTCTCTTGTTTATCATTTACTCACTTCTGTTATTATGAACTCATTAGCCATGATAGGCTAAACCTCTTGTGATTGCTTGGATATGTGAATATAATAAAGCGACTTATGATTATGTTTTGATCTCTACCAATTTCGAGTTTATATTGTGAACTATTTCATTTCTAGTCTTATTACGTTTGCTTATTGAAACTGGTTGAATATAATATGTTGGGATAGGTCGAAAGAACCAACGTGTTAAACGCAATTCTAGGAACTTGTCTGCGTTACTAGTCTTTGAAAGGAGAAATCCACTTAGAAGAATTAATAATAATCTAGACTTGATATGAAATACTATTTCGAGAGAAATCAGTTAATGGGTAGATATGAATCTTGAATTGAACCTACGAGTTATGAAATTGCTCTTTTGACGAAAATAGCTTTCTTATAAGTTGTGCTCCTTTATCAAACTAAGATCAAACATAAACATTGCCACTAGATTATCTAAGCTATCCAAGCAATCATTTGTCTTAATATTTGAATTCTTTTTATTTCCTATAATCGTTACTTGTCTACTTTTACTAATTGTTATACTTAATCTGAACGAACTAAGTCCCTATGGATACGACCTGGTCATACCTTAATCTAATACTACCAACGGGGGTTATACTTTACCCGTGTGTTTGGTTTATTAAAATCGGTGAAACTAGTATTATAAATTTAAAGCTTTCCTTACACATCAAAGTTTTTGGCGCCGTTGCCGGGGACTTAAATCTGTTCCTTAAGTATTTTCGAAGTAAAATTAGTAAACAATACCAAAATTTTCTCTAAAACCAGATCACTCTGTTTTCTCTGTTGCAGAAAGCACGCCGCACTTACACACCTGTGTGCCGCACTTTTACACAAAGCACACACAGACGGCCGTACTTGTCACCAAGTACGACGCACTTACTTCAATCCGTAACGTTTTCCGTAAACATCACAAACCTTTTTATAAAAACCAAAAAGAATCATCTTTTTCACCATCTTTTGATATTAATCTTCTCGGTTAACACAACACCACAGTACTTACACTTAAGTACGCTGCACATTGCCATTTCACACAAGTACGCCGCACACTATTTAGTGTACACCGCACTCACTTGCTCAGAAAACGAAATTCATTCAAATTTCACTCTCTATACTTGAATGCACACTCGCTCAGCTGAATCTGAACCCATTTCACCTCTATCAGAACATGAAAGAACTTTAAACAAAAGAAAACGTAATAACAAAAGAGTTCCTATTTCTAAAAAAGACGAAAGACCCGAACAACCTTGTTTTCACCACACACCTGTTGACAATATCTCAAACTTCAGATTTTACATGAAATTAATCCAAATTTACGATCCAATGGATGACGCTGATAATGAACCAATGTGGGCCAACGATCGTACCGTTGCACCTACACCTGGACCAGCTATTACCATTCCTGAAACCGCAAACGAATTTGCAATCAAAGGAAATCACCTGACTCTTGTCAAGGGAAACCAATTTGATGGTCAAATTAAAACTGATCCTCACAAACACATTCATGAATTCCAAAGCGTACGTGAAATGTTCAAATACGAAGCTACCGAAACTGAAGCGGTAAGACTCATGATGTTTCCTCTATCTCTAACAGGAGAAGCTAAAACTTGGCTTGATGAACTCGATGAAGGAACCATAGAATCATGGGACGAACTTCGTACTGCTTTCGTTAGTAGATATTTTCCTCCAGCTCTATTTGATAAACTTCTCGNTAAAGCGACTTATGATTATGTTTTGATCTCTACCAATTTCGAGTTTATATTGTGAACTATTTCATTTCTAGTCTTATTACGTTTGCTTATTGAAACTGGTTGAATATAATATGTTGGGATAGGTCGAAAGAACCAACGTGTTAAACGCAATTCTAGGAACTTGTCTGCGTTACTAGTCTTTGAAAGGAGAAATCCAATTAGAAGAATCAATAATAATCTAGACTTGATATGAAATACTATTTCGAGAGAAATCAGTTAATGGGTAGATATGAATCTTGAATTGAACCTACGAGTTATGAAATTGCTCTTTTGACGAAAATAGCTTTCTTATAAGTTGTGCTCCTTTATCAAACTAAGATCAAACATAAACATTGTCACTAGATTATCTAAGCTATCCAAGCAATCATTTGCCTTAATATTTGAATTCTTTTTATTTCCTATAATCGTTACTTGTCTACTTTTACTAATTGTTATACTTAATCTGAACGAACTAAGTCCCTGTGGATACGATCTGGTCATACCTTAATCTAATACTACCAACGGGGGTTATACTTTACCCGTGTGTTTGGTTTATTAAAATCGGTGAAACTAGTATTATAAATTTAAAGCTTTCCTTACACATCAAAGTTTTTGACGCCGTTGCCGGGGACTTAAATCTGTTCCTTAAGTATTTTCGAAGTAAAATTAGTAAACAATACCAAAATTTTCTCTAAAACCAGATCACTCTGTTTTCTCTGTTGCAGAAAGCACGCCGCACTTACACACCTGTGCGCCGCACTTTTACACAAAGCACACACAAACGGCCGTACTTGTCACCAAGTACGACGCACTTACTTCAATCCGTAACGTTTTCCGTAAACATCACAAACCTTTTTATAAAAACCAAAAAGAATCATCTTTTTCACCATCTTTTGATATTAATCTTCTCGGTTAACACAACACCACCGTATTTACACTTAAGTACGCCGCACATTGCCATTTCACACAAGTACGCCGCACACTATTTAGTGTACACCGCACTCACTTGCTCAGAAAACGAAATTCATTCAAATTTCACTCTCTATACTTGAATGCACACTCGCTCAGCTGAATCTGAACCCATTTCACCTCTATCAGAACATGAAAGAACTTTAAACAAAAGAAAACGTAATAACAAAAGAGTTCCTATTTCTAAAAAAGACGAAAGACCCGAACAACCTTGTTTTCACCACACACCTGTTGACAATATCTCAAACTTCATATTTTACATGAAATTAATCCAAATTTACGATCCAATGGATGACGCTGATAATGAACCAATGTGGGCCAACGATCGTACCGTTGCACCTACACCTGGACCAGCTATTACCATTCCTAAAACCGCAAACGAATTTGCAATCAAAGGAAATCACCTGACTCTTGTCAAGGGAAACCAATTTGATGGTCAAATTAAAACTGATCCTCACAAACACATTCATGAATTCCAAAGCGTACGTGACATGTTAAAATACGGAGCTACCGAAACTGAAGCGGTAAGACTCATGATGTTTCCTCTATCTCTAACAGGAGAAGCTAAAACTTGGCTTGATGAACTCGATGAAGGAACCATAGAATCATGGGACGAACTTCGTACTGCTTTCGTTAGTAGATATTTTCCTCCAGCTCTATTTGATAAACTTCTCGGAGAAATCCGAGGAATCTCACAACGCGAAAATGAAAATCTAACCGAAGCCTGGCTTTGAATGAAAGAATTGCTAAGAAACTATCATGGACATGGCCTGACAAAAGGCAATATAATCAAAATCTTTTACCACGTTCTTGATGAAATAACTCAAGAAGCTTTAAACGCTGCGGCCGGTGGTATATTCCTCTATAAAACACCAAATCAAGCGTATCAACTCCTCGAAGACAAAGTCTTACTTAAACTAGATTGGGCAAAATAACAAAAACCAAAAACTTCTCTTCGTAAAACTGTTGCTTTCGCTAATGAAGGCAGTAGCAATTCTGATACTAATAAAATTATGGCAAGAATGGATGCCATGGCAATTAAAATAGATGCTCAATACAAAGAAATAAAAGAACAACGTGAAAGTTGTAATCATTGTGGCGGAAACCATGCTACCGCAAATTGCAGTGATGATGACATACCTATGTCACGTGAAGAAGAAGCTAAATTTATGAACACTTTTAGACGCATCCGTTTCTATGAGAACTATCGTGATCGTGATCGAGAACGAGAACGATGGAGACCTAGTGCGAAGAACGAATATAACCGAGAACCTTACAAACAAACAAACAACGATGACAAACCAGATGTTCAAACTCAACTGAATGATTTTATTAAAGCACAAGAATCAACAAACCTTTTCATGAAAGATCAATACATGGACTTCAAAGAAAAAGTTGAATCTGCTGCTAGAAATCACCAAGCCGCAATGCAAAATTTTGAAGCCAAATTCGACAGATTCGTTGAAAAGCAATTAGGTCGAGCTTCTGGATCCCTTCCTAGTAACACTCAACCTAATCCTAAAAACAAACCTTATCAACCACCGCAAGCTCGTCATGAGCATGTGAATGCTATTACCACAAGAAATGGTACTTCTTATGATCCACCTATTGATCCCAGTCAAACTCAACAACCTGTTGAAGTTTTCACTGATGACGAAGAAGAGGAAGAAACGGTACCTCGTAAGGAAACCACAACTCCTGAAACACCAGTACCTAAACCTTACAAACCTAGAATTCCATATCCTCAACGCTTAAGAAAGGAAAAAATGGAAGCTCAGTATGGAAAATTTCTTGATATAATTCGAGCTGTCCGAATTAACGTCTCTCTCGTTGATGTTTTAGCCGGAATGCCCAACTATGGGAAATTTCTCAAAGAACTTGTTAGTAACAAAAGCAAACTCGAACAAATTTCAGCAACTTTCCTTAATGAAGAATGTTCAGCTATCGTTCAAAACAAAATTCCACCAAAACTCGGAGACCCAGGAAGTTTCCTGATTCCTTGTACTTTCAGTAAAACATTCTCGTGCAATGCTCTAGCCGATCTTGGTGCTAGCATTAATTTGATGTTGTATTCTCTATATGCTAAATTATCAATTGAAACGCTTAAACCAACTAAAATGAGTGTTCGGTTAGCTGATCGATCTTTCCAATATCCTATTGGAATAGCTGAGAACATGTTACTTGAAGTTGGCAAATTCACCTTTCCAGTTGATTTCATTATCCTAGAAATGGAAGAAGATAGCAAAGTACCCCTAATCTTAGGAAGACCTTTTCTCCATATAGCCGATGCTATGATTCGAGTTAAACAGAAACAGCTCAATCTTGGAGTTGGAAAAGAAATAATGAGTTTCTCCATAGACAAAGCTATGAAACACTCTTACTCTAACGATGACACATGCTTTAGAATTGATGTTATCGATGAAATTCTCGAAGAAGATTTCGATGAACTGCTAGATGAATTTAATCAATCACTGTACTCAGTCGATTGGAACACTTCTTGAACACGAAGTCATGGCTGAATATGATCAATTCATGGTTATGACTCTCGAAGATAAAAATGAAAGTTCCGATGACGAGGAAGAAAATGAAGAAGAATTATCATTTGAGAAAATAAACACTAACAATGAGCTTAGACTTAAGAATTCTATCGAAGAACCACCTACTGATCTCATACTCAAACCATTACCAGACCATCTGGAATATGCTTTCTTGGAAGGAGAATCGTTACTTCCAGTCATAATTTCATCTAAACTCTCTGAAAGAAAAAAAGGAAAATTAATTTCAGTTCTGAAAAACCACAAAAGAGCCTTTACTTGGAAAACTAGTGACATACCTGGGATTTGTTCATCCTTCTGTAAACACAAAATTCAATTAATGGATGATAAGAAACCAGTGGTTCAAAAGCAAAGAAGACTCAATCTGAAAATGACGAACTTGTCACAACTAGAACTGTCACTGGTTGGCACGTATGTATTGACTACAGAAAACTAAATGAAGCTACAGCAAAAGATCATTTTCCTCTCCCATTCATGGACCAAATGTTAGAAAGACTAGCGGGAAATGAATATTTCTGTTTTCTAGATGGATTCTCCGGATATTTCCAAATACCAATCGATCAAATGGATCAAGAGAAAACAACATTTACTTGTCCTTTCGGAACCTTTGCTTATCGACGTATGCCCTTTGGCTTATGTAATGCACCTGCTACTTTTCAAAGGTGTATGATAGCAATATTTCATGATATGATTGAAGAATCCGTGGAAGTTTTCATGGATGATTTTTCAGTCTTTGGAAATTCTTTCGATAAATGCCTAAGTAATCTAGATAAAATGCTTCAACGTTGTGAAGACACAAATCTTGTGCTTAATTGGCAAAAATGTCACTTCATGGTCAAAGAAGGTATTGTGCTCGGACATAAAGTGTCAGGAGCAGGACTTGAAGTTGACAAAGCAAAAGTTGATGTAATCTCGAAACTTCCACCACCTACTAATGTGAAAGGCATTAGAAGCTTTTTAGGACATGCTGGATTCTATCGATGATTTATTAAAGATTTCTCAAAAATCGCTCGACCTTTAACTAAACTTCTAGAAAAATATATTCCCTTTGAATTCGATAACGAATGTCAAAAAGCTTTCGAAACTCTCAAAGAAAAACTCACTTGTACGCCGATTATAATAAGTCCAAATTGGAACTAGCCATTTGAATTAATGTGCGATGCAAGCGATTCTGCCGTCGGAGCTGTCTTAGGACAGAAAGATGGTATACATTTCCATCCTATCTACTTTGCTAGTAAAACACTCAATGCTGCTCAATAAAACTACATGGTTACTGAAAAAGAACTCATGGCCGTTGTGTTTGCATTCGATAAATTTCGAGCATATCTAGTTCTATCTAAAATTGTGGTCTATACAGATAATTCCGCTCTCAGATATCTGTTTAAAAAGCAAGATGCTAAACCACGTCTTATTCGTTGGATTCTGCTTTTGCAAGAATTCGATATAGAAATCAAAGACAAGAAAGGTATTGAAAACGTAGCTGCCGATCATTTGTCTCGTTTAGAAAATGAGGATGAAGAAACAGAAATTGAAATAAATGATAATTTTCCAGACGAAACTCTTAATTCAATTAGTTCTCCAGACACGCCTTGGTTCGCAGACATTGCAAACTATCTGGCGGGGGACATACTAAGAAAAGGAATGACTCATCAAGAGAAAAGAAAATTCTTCTCAGATATAAAGAAATATTTTTGGGATGAACCATACTTATTCAAAATCTGTCCTGATGGGATAATCCGTAGATGTGTCTCTGGACCTGAAACTCGTGCTATTCTTGATAAATGTCACCATGGACCTACCGGTGGACATTATGGTGCTAACGCTACCGCTAAAAAAGTATTCGAATCTGGATTCTATTGGCCAACAATTCTAAAAGAAGCACATACTCTAGTTCGCCTTTGCGAATCATGTCAGAAAACTGGAAACATTTCTAAAAGAGATGAAATGCCTATGAATTACATTCAAGTCTGTGAAATTTTTGACATCTGGGGTATAGACTTTATGGGACCATTTCCTAAATCATCAAAATTCGAGTATATCTTAGTCGCTGTTGACTATGTCTCAAAATGGGCAGAAGCCCAAGCTCTTCAAACTAATGATGCCAAAGTTGTTATAACATTTCTTAAGAAACTATTCTGTCGATTTGGAATACCCAAAGCTCTAATTAGCGACAGAGGAACTCATTTTTGCAATAAATTAATGGAAAAAGCTATGAAAAGATATGGAGTTAACCATCGGTTCTCTACATCATATCACCCTCAAACTAGTGGTCAAGTTGAAAATACTAACAGAGCTCTTAAAAGAATACTTGAAAAAACAGTTAAAGAAAATCCAGCTGTTTGGTCAAGGAAATTAGATGATGCTCTATGGGCATTCAGAACTGCTTATAAAACTCCAACTGGAACAACACCATACAAACTCATATATGGTAAAGCATGCCACCTACCATTTGAATTAGAACACCGTGCATACTGGGCACTTAAAAATTGTAACCTAGATCTTATAGCAGCCGGTGAAAAACGGATGTTTCAACTTCATGAATTAGACGAACTACGCTTTTATGCTTATGAAAACTCTCGTCTTTATAAAGAAAAAACTAAAGTTTGGCATGATCGGAAATTAAAAATGAGAAAAGAATTCAAGAAAGGAGATAAAGTCCTACTTTTTCAATCAAAATTCAAAATCAAACAACCAAAACTTACAAGCCGTTGGGTTGGACCTTACACTGTGAAACACTAATATCCATCCGGATATGTTGAATTATATGGACATGACGATAAAAGTTTTATAGTCAATAGTCATAGGCTTAAACTATATAATGAGGAAGAAAGTTTCAACGATAGAAGGGAAGAATCAACACCATTCTTTCCAATTGACTAAAACAAACTAATCACATGAGTCGAGCTATAGACTCTAAAATTAGCGCTTGGCGGGAGGCAACCCGTTTTTAACCTATTTTGTTTATTTCCTTTATATTAAAACTTTGTTTTAAACCACACTGTAAATCTTAAGTGTGGAGGTAAACTAAAACCAAAAATATAAAATATAAAACCTAAAAAAACCAAAAATATTTTCCATTTTTGTGTGCTTGTTTTATCTTTTGCAGATTACTATGAAGACCACATTTGGGAAGCACAGCTCTTCATGCTCTCTCATTTGCCCTTGGGAAGTTACTCTCTTATTCTGCTAATATTTTTTTTTCTATTTTATTTTTATTTTTCTTTTCCAGTTATAAACATTGAGGGCAATGTCCAACTTAAGTAGGGGGG
>LBNU01001338.1:0-23667 GCA_014162995.1 Artemisia annua
TCTACTATTCTTTGGCGACCTCTTCAATGTAGCTCGCAGCTCTTCCTCTTCAGCTAGTTAGCCGCATGTATCCTTTCAAAATAAACAAACAACTGTCGAGCTCGACTCATAGACGAGCTTCAACCGCAATGCGCTCATGAAACGGGAAGTTAGGGGCAGACATTTTCAGTGAGTGGTGGTCGGAAAAATTGTTGTTACCGGAATAGTTTAAAGGTGATAACCATTGTGCCATGCTAATGGCGTATTTATATGGGAAATCTTAATACCTTAAAGATGAATACATCTAGAACATAAATGCCTATCAAATCAAACAATAAAACTAATACAATCAATTTTCAAATAAAAATGCCTTAAAGGGAAATCTTAAATACCTTAAAGGACTTAATGCATCTAGAACATAAATGCTATCAAACAACAAATAAATAACTAATACAATCACATTCAAATAAAATACAGTAAAACCTACCTTAATATCACTCATCATTAACTTTAATAATGATTTCGATTGATGGCAATGAACAGTGTGTTGTTAATGGGAGCATAACACAAAGCTTGTTAAGAAGATGTAAACAATACAGGGTGAAACATCGTACTAACAAAAAAAAAAAAAAAAAAAATCGGTGCAAGTGGTTGCACTATTACGCAGATTCCCATGCAAATCTTTTGGAAGATTTACCAGCGCGCGGTAGCACCTGGTACAGGTAGCACAGTAGCACAACGTCGTAGCACACTTGATTTGAATAAACAAAACACAGTGGGTAACCTAATGATTGGAAATAGTTGAAGTGATAGTGGGGTCATGCCACGTGTCAAACAATTAACGAGTAGCACGGTAGCACAGGTAGCACATGACCAATTTGGAATTTGTGTGAAAATGACTCAATAGTGATTCACAATTCGATTTTGGCACAATTTTTGGAATTTTCCCGATTTTTTCGATATCATAATAAGTAACTATATCTCTTAGATAGTTTCGTGCAACATATCTGAGTTATGGGCTAATAAATTTCAGTTACCAACATCAATATTTGATTAACAAAGATGAATATTTGATTTAATGATACGAAATTGAACACATGAAAATTTGTGACAAATACAGATCACTCGTTTTGGATCAAAAAGCTAAAATATATAACATAATTATCCACCGACAAAAAACGTTCAAAAAATTCATAAAAATTAGTACTTCTTTTTCTCTCTTACTTTTTACAGAATGACATTTTTACCTTTAATTAATTAATTAATTATTGTTTTCTTTAAATTTTGTGTATTACAATATCAAATAAACATAATATGATAATCTAAATGAAATATTCTTATTTATTTTTAGTAGTTTACAATTAATTTGGGATATCTTAGCAATAAAGTATGACTTATCAAAACTAGCATAAAATGAAAGAGTTCGGGCATAATGCACAAATGGGCTAAACTATAATAAATGCCTCCATGTTATATCTGCCCATTAATATGCTCAAGGATCATGGCAAATAACATTCATGTTTGAGAATTTATTCATTTGTACTTGATGAAAAAGTATATGACTTCAGCCAAATTTGTAAATTTAGGTTGCAAAATATAACAATCCAATATAAATTGGCAGATGATATTCATCCAAGTGATTACATTCTACTAAATACGATTTAAATCTTTAATTCAGAATCAGAAAAAGAATAACGTGTTGCCACTCATCAACAATTCACAAACGAGTATCATAGACAAACAAGCATCAAGGAAGACAAAAAGTAAGTAAATCTACGAGACTGAATTGTAGTGGCTATAATGGTGGAATGAATTGAATTTACAGTGGCTGATGAGACTTGAGATGACAATGTCGACAGCGGAGGGGATGAATTTGAGAAGTCTAAAAAAAAGGTAAAGAGCTTCTAGTCAGATATCAAAGTGCTTACTATGATTCAAAGTTGAAAGGAGTTCATAACTTAATGAAGACAGTTTCATGATATGGACTTTTCAACTCAAGTCAAGTTTTTAAATTAATTAACATGCTTAACTATCAAATCAAATCAACGCCTTCTTATTTATAAAAGATGCATATGAGAAAGTCTCAGGTATTCTGCAATATGCTGAATTTCAACCCACTTTACCAAATTTGACTGGATTAAGAGGCCTTGGTATCAATGTAAAGGATATGATTTAATTACTGTTCAAGTTTAACGGTGCTGTGAAACCAAAGTCAACCAAGGCTGGTGGGTTGCAAGCAAGCCAAGTCTAGTCAAGTTCGAGCTCAAATCTTGAATTGATAATACAACTAGTCATTTTAGTGTTGAACTGGCCGCAGTTCGATAAGAGATGTCAAATAGCTCAGAGATACCCATCAATACTACACTCGATAAAACAAGCCTAATTTCAAGAGCTTGACATATATATCAGAACTATGTTTCATTAGGTCAACTTGATATCTTTAAGCCTAGTTCTTATAAACTTGAACTCGACTGTCATTTCAAACTCAGGCTCTGAGACTTGACTAGTTTGCAGCCCTAGTTTGATAGTATCAAAATTAATCTGATTTAAATATTCCAAAAATATTAGTTAAGTCAAGAAGATGTAAGCTTCCATTGATCACCTTGAAGGAAATTTCCGACAGAATACACATTAACATGCTCAGCCGGAATCTGGCTACTCCAAGTCACCCTTGCGGACAAATCTGACCCCTTACCAGTATTACCAGATTCGCCATAATAAAGCGTCTTCAAAGCAAAATCACCAGTCCACGGCATCCACCCTTGAGGCGTAATCAACGCCTCCAAATTACAATCAATAAACACCGTCCTTGAGAACTCCTTCCATGGTCTCCCAAGATAATTCTTATGAACTTTAGGCTTACTATAATATAACCTCATGTACTCTTCAGTTCCGTTTATCAAGCAGTTTTGGAAAACAAAGCCTGTAGACTGTGCAGGGTCAATTCGACCATGTGCAGTTACAGCATTGTTCTCGCCTTTTTCTGGTTTAAGTTGACGTGGGCGGACTAGGATTGTGCAGTCTTGGAAGATTGAAGCCGAGTTTCCAAATATGAAATCCACGTTGCCTTGGATTATGCATGATTTGTAGAATTGGCGAAGTGAGTGGGCGTAAAGGGTGTCTTGGTTTCCTAAGAACTCGCAGTTTTCGATTATGGATTGGTCACTGTCCGAGCGGAAGGCGACGGCTTGGTGTGCATCGGGACCGGCTGTGTTCTCTATGGTTAAACCACTTGCCATGAATCCGTCTCCAACAACACCTGTTGGATAAAAAATACATATGAATGTGAGACCACTTCAATTGTGTTGCTAAATGTGATTTAAGTATAGACAAGATTATACTGTTGTTTAAAAAGAAGGTCTACTTTTCCTCTGAGTGGCCATTACTATTATTCGCACTACAGTGTAGTGCTAACTGTTAACACTAACACAAGAGCATGCATTTTTTTCTTACTTTTTCGTATCATATAGGTTCGTATCATATAGGTGCAAGTAAGTACAAATCGCGTGGTGATCCTAAATTCTTTATTCGAATGAGTTAACAAAATACTTTGCAATAATTTTTAACTCCAAAAATGGTCCATACTAGCATATTTGTTGCACAACCTAACAGTTTACAAACGAGAAATGATACATGGACCTAAAAATAGACCTAATTGTGGACCTAAAACCATGTGGCATGATCCTGATGGCTGCAGACAGGGACCCACTTATTTTACAACCCATCAGGAAAGCCATCAGGATCATGCCACATGTGTTTAGGTCCACTTTTAGGTCTATTTTTAGGCCTATGTATCATTTCTCTTTACAAAATTGAGTTACTGCCTTCAAAAGATCAAAGATACTTTATTGGCTTACAAAATTAAAGATCAAAGATACTTTATTGGCTTACAAAATTGAGCTCTTGTGTCTAAGTACAACTAGTTTTGCCAAGCATATTTTTAACTTTTATCAATAAGTTTAACTAGTAATTGTTCTTCAAGTACTAAATTTAACAAACATAAATAATACTATAAATGGTAAAATTAAAATTTTTAAAAAGCAAATGCCATATTGGGTGTACTTTTATATGTGCTCTGTTTTAAGGATAATTATCATCTTTCCACTTATGCCTTTACATTTACAATCTGAAAATTTGTATTCTACAAATCAAATGCCTTAAATTTATGTTTTTTTTGTTCATGGACAATTAATTTGTAAAATCTGTAACGGGTTTCAAAATGAAAACCGAACCAAACCGGAAATAAACTAAACCGTAGCAAAATTTGGTCGACAAAAACTTACCGAACCAAAATGTGCCCGCATTTCGGTCCGGTTTAGTCCCACAAGTAAATATCTCAAAACATAACCAACAAACACCGTTAGCGTGACTTACCAAACGTAGCCGTATTATAAGTCGAAAGCCCGGGCTGACCCACATTCAAATTCCCCGTAATAACCGTTTTCCCAATCCCATCCCCATACACCACCACATTCCGTTTCTCCAACCCGACCCGAACCGTTTCCTCATAAACCCCTTCCTTAACCCAAATCACCCACTTTTTCTCACTCCAATCCGGACCCGCATTCACCGCGTCCTGCACCGACCCGTAATCACACCCGCCATTATTATTTTTACTTTTACACACCGTCACGTCAGCTTTTAACCCTACGGGCACCCGTAACTCCCCTCCCTCTCCCAGGGCCCCACCACTTTCCCAAAACCCGTCTCTCTCTGTCCTCACCGGGGCCCACTTCGCCACGTCATCACCAAAAACATCTAAAGCGCGAATTAAGCTCAATCCGTTACTCGTTAAGCTAATTAAATTATTCAAAAACGACATCGTATCGTGTATCAGTTTCGTATCGTTAACGTACTTCAACGCGGACCAGCAGTCGTACTGGTAAGCCAACCCACCGCTCATCCACGCGCGCGCGTGCTTGTAACCGCCACGTGGCAAAACCTCAACCGTCGATCTCAAACGATACTCCGCATTACGTAGATGCTCTAAACAGTTGTTAGCAGCAGTTACGTGGTCCGCAACGCCAGTTGAAGCTTTTAAGATCTGGTCGGAGAAGGACTGAGCTTGGCGGAGATTATCGCCGGAGATTGATAACGCTGATTGAATGATCTCCATTGGAGTGGAGGAAGGGTGGTTTGAGAGAGAGGATTCGCATAGCTGAGGGTAGCGCGTGGAGAGACACGCGCTGTGGATTAGGTCCGGGGAAGAAGGTTGGGTTTTGATTTGGCGGCGGTGGCGGTTGATGACGGTGGTGGTGGTGGAGGTTGGGTGGAGGAGGGTTAAGAGGGAAATGAAGAGTAGTGTGATTAATGTCATTGTGATGATGAGTTTTTTTTTGGGTGAATTTGGAAGGAGGTGAAATGGTTTTTTTCTGTTGGGATGATGCATTATGAATTTATGATGCAGTTATATATATAGTGGTGAATTGAATGGAATTAATGGTGGGATTTTGGGTGAATTTGGAAGATAGTGGGTTTAGTGTGAGTGTGAGTTTTGGAGTGAGATGGCGTGGGAATGGTGTGAGTGGGAGGTGTTCACGGGTTTTTCATTGGATATATGTCCCACTCCAGAAAAGAAAAGGGTTTTTCCTCACAAGCTCTGGATGTAGATTTGATGAAAGCAGCAGATATGCCAATAGAGGAAGGTGTCGTGAGTAACAAAATCTAGTTATTCGGGTTTTACGGGGTGTCACATTATCTTAATAAACCTCTTCTTACAATCTCCTTCACTGACAACGAGCAATGAGGAAGGGAAGGGGTATGGCGGCGAGGGATGAGGAGGCTGCCACCGTGGCTTGGCGAGGGATGAGTTTCCCATACCTTCTAGTCTAATAAGTTTATTTTATTTTTGGTGCCAAACAAACTAATTTTTTTAATATTTATTTTTTATAAAAAATAAATATAAACTTCATACTCCTATAAAATGAGCCGAGCTTGAGTCTATCATAATTTGTGCATTTTCAATATGAAAATGATATTTTAACTTTGTTGATTTTGAAGTCGATATTTGTTGACGATTTAGATTGTTTTTTAAAATATTTAAATTAAAAGAGTGTTACTTAAAATAAAGGAATGATATACTTATAAAAAATTTATAAAATGATATTCACACAATGATTTAACAAGTGTTGTGGTTCATTCCGATTGCTTTTTAATCTTTTTCTCTTCTTTCTTAATTTTTACATTTGCCAAAATATTGTGCGGGTATAATTTTATAATCTTAAAAGGGAAAAATAAAAATAAAAAATAGCATTGCCCGTCAAAATATCACATTTATTGATTTAGAAGCTATTCTATCACAATATTGAACGTTCTTGGTCAAGTAATGGCTCTAGCTTCATTCTCGCTTTGGGATTATCTCGCCTTCGCGGGTCTCCGCTATTTTAGCAGGTGCTTTTAGTATTTATCAAAATTGAATTTACTCTTCATGAACAATGTCTTAGAGCACTCGGTACGAGGGATATTTAACATGCCATTCGTCCATTTTTTTCGTGACATTCGTGAGCCACCATACCGGCCAACATGCCAAAAGACTTTGAGCCACTCCACTAACTCATGCCAAATGCATTTTTTTTTTTTTTTTTGAGTGAGTGGTATTTTTAGTGAGGTATTTTGTGGGACCCAATAATATGTTAGTGATGTGTTATGAGGGAGGGTGTTTGATTGGTGTGTTATTGGGAGGGGTATGATGTGTCATTGAGGTGACATACCAATAACGTGTTAACGGATCACATGATACCCAGTATCTTTTAATACACTTTAAGCTTGATCAATTAATTTTAAACTTGACAAATTTTAAAAAACACATACTATATTAATTTTAAAAATACGCGCTTTGTATTTCAAAAAACACACGTTTTGCATCAAAAGTCGAACTAAAATTACGATTTCTCAAATATAATTATTTGCCGCTATACAACGTCGCTTTTCGCGAGTATATGCCTAATATTTGATAAATGAAATGTATAAATGAGTCAAAATAACATTCATTCCGTTAAAATTATTCATTGTACCATCTTATAGAGTTATAGTAAATGCCATTTGTTATCAAAACCATCTACTAAAACAAGTTTTAAAGTATTAATAACATCATGGCTAATTTACTTTTATTATTGAGTAAAGTTTCACTTTTAAATATTGTCTTTACATCGAATATGTCCAAAACTAGTTTTAATATTGATAACATCATGGCTAATTTAGTTTTATCATTGGCTAATGTGAGTTTTAAATATTGTCTTTACATCGAATATGTCCACTATCATGAACGGTTACATACTTACATGTCCTTTGCACTAAAAAGCATATCATAAATAATGGACAAAATATAAAATTGATTAGTCGGGTCACATGTGTTGCTATGAAAGGAAGCCTTCCAACAAACAAATTCATTATCCCCCGTTGGGTTAATAAATGGCAAAACACTCTAGAGACAGCCTTGTTTTAAGATCTTTTGTTATTCTTTGTTTCGTTAAAAGAATATTTTTGGTACGGATATAAATGAGGCGAGCTGCTCGTGAGCTACTCGAGCTCGAGCCTAAGCTCAAGCTTAACCTAAAACTAGTTTACTAAACGAGCTTGATATCGAGCTTTAAAAATCGAGATCGATTAAGCTCACAAGCCTACAAGAGATTTTAGATTTATAATATATTAAATACATTCTATTTATATCTAGTGTACTTTTTTACGCAAATAAGCAATTGGAGTACATCGTTTTATCAGAAAATAATTATACTTCACAACTGAGCAGATCTCGAGCTTTGAAAAAATCACAAGCTGAGCTCGAGATTAACCTATAAGCCTCGAAAAGAGCTGAACTCGAGCTTTGTCAAGCTCGGTTAGCTCAGCTCATTTACACCCCTAAACTTTTAGTAAGTTACTAATTCTCACTATTTTCTAACATATTAAAATTTTCTTACATATTATATATCATTTGTTTAATGCCATTATTCCATTAGTCAAATATTAAATACAATATATTTATATTTTGTGGAGGCGAGGGCGAGAGAGAATGAATGGGAAAGCTTATTCACATGCACATACTATAGTACCATTGATTTGGTCTTTGTCATGCTACACACATAGTCACATGTGCATTTTGTGTCATCTTCCAACATAGTAAATACTTCATGAGTATGAAGATGAAGGTGATTGTGAGTTGTTTGGGTAATTGTGAAGGGTGAGTTGCTTTTTATTTTATTTTTTGTAGTTTGTATAGTGGGATTTGACTTGAAATTAATAGTGGGAGTGATCAAATTTGGAAGATAGCGATAAGTGTGAGTATGTAGTGCAATTCCTGTGAGTGGTGTTCACGGGTTCTTGTTCTTCATAGAATTTGTCTGTCCCACTCACAAGCTATAAAGCATCAAAACTAAAACTCAATATTGTACAATAACTCAAATATTATAAAAAGATGTTATATAGCTTGTGATGAATCTGATGTTATAGTACTACTGGTTATAATGCCCGCGCACGCGCGGGTTTTTTTAAAAATTTTTTGACTGATATATTTTTATTTATTAAAAAACTAATAATTTAATTTTTATTTTATTTAATTTATGATTTTTAATTGTAGTTTTTTATAATTAAAGATAATCATTTACAAAGTTTAATCCTTGTTAGTTGCATCTTATCTATATTTTTTTGTATTTATCTTCTACTTGGATAGTATATCAACAAAACGAATTTAAAAACTTATAAATTAAAAAAATAATACTTAAAATATTACCTAATAAGGAAATATTCTTTTTTTTTCAAAATGAAAAAGTACCCACTAGGGGTTTTGTTTTATTATATAAAAGATATTAATAACTCATTAGGGTAAACCCGTGAAAGTAATACCATATTTTACAATAACTCAAATATTAGAAAGAAACAAACACAATTTTGGGCTATAACGCTATAGTTGATGTGATGAATCTGATGTTATAGTACTATAAGGTAAACAATAATGCAAATACCGTGTGACATGAGCATGAACGAAACCAGATGTAAAAATGACCTAATAACCGATTTATAATTTTATTTGAATCATAATGTAAGGAGATTAAATTTGAACTTAAATGTATAATTCATATGAACAATACAATAAATATAACGCGTTAACTCCTAATTAAGGTCTCTACGACCATCCATATCTATTACTAGACCAAATAAAGAATACAATATATTTTGAACCAGCCCGAAACCCAGAACCCGTTGTAGTTCCACCTCTGGCTAGTTCCAACTAATTAAGAAGGTTATTGGAATTTCTCTAAACTTAGTATAGTAGAACGAAGAAGTTGGGTGACATACATTATATGGTCCCGTCAAATCCCTAATGATATTCATACTACACTAGCCATCAAAACATTGGGAGGAAAAAGTCTTCTAGACTAATGACAATGGAAGAAAACAAGCATATGGCACTTAATTAATAACTTGACATCTGACTGTCGAGAAAAAGATGTCGTGGGTACAATCTTATTTAACATATACAAATTAAGTGTGTTCGGACTTTGGACATTAAAAGACCTATTATTGATAAGTATGTAAATGATTTTTTCTATATTTTTTATATGATTATGAAGTCAGTTTTGATGCCTAAATCACCATTTTTGGGTCTTGACATCCCATCGACACCAAGTAGCATACCCAAATTAAAACGGAACTCTTTTTACATGATCGACATAATGTTTCATATCAAACATATTTGGCATGCCACTTACCTTATAATTAATCAATGAAACGAAGCTAAACTGTCTTCAAATTTACAATTATACGAAATCGTTTCTTAATATATTTGAAAAAGATCAGCTAAGATCGATTACAAGTAAAATAGACAACACATACAGTAATCAAAATGAATACGAGCAAGTTCTAGGGCGATTACCAATCCAGCTTGAATTCAACAGAATTCGACTGGCTATCAGGATTTATTATCTCGACATGTTTTAGGTTAGACCAATAGTAACTCTTTGTGATTTCGTTTTCCATCAATCCCTTCACCAAATACTTGTAAATGTTGTTCTTGTCTTCAAAGGGCTTGTCTCGAGATACCTTCACATAACCGGGATGACAAATTGTGAAAAACTCTTCAAAAAACGTTGAGAAGTCCCATAATTCGTTGTTGTACCTGATCTTAAGTGATAGTTGTTGAACGCTCATAGCAGGACACGCGACCCTTCTTCTCAGATCATCAACATCGATGTTCAATGGTTTTGAGTCGGTTCCCCACCTCTCATCTATCATATTAATATCAAACATGCTTGCTAAATCGAGGGATTCACGAATCTTAACAAAGGAGGAAACATCAATTGAAAACCGGATTATTATTTTAAGCTTGATTTGCTTAGGAACGGTGACTGGAAACAAGAGACTAGGGGCCGCGTGACCAACATAACTAAAATATAGCAGCTTTGGAGCATTAACTTGTATGTGGATTTGCCTATTGTCTGAAAACCGTAAGGTCAATCTTTTCAATGATGGACTTGTGATAACAAAGGTTTCGTGACTCCAACACCCTAATTCAAGTTCCAAACTCTTGAGAAAGGGAAATTTTGATTTGATCATATACCAAGAAGTAAATTGCTTGTGACATTACCACCAAAAGATAATTCTTTCACGCTCTCTAACACATTCCCATGGGTTGGGAAATTATGATACCTCTGATGATCGGACGATGTGTGGTAATGAATCAAGGAAATACTTGAAACACCATCAAGTTCCAAATATTGGTCTTCTGCAGGGATCTTTAATCTCAATTCACGAAGATACCGAAGGTTTTTTTACCTTGATTGCCTTGAAGCATATTACGTCAAAGACAAGGTTTATTTTCTCAAGTAACTTACATGTAGACAATAAGTTATCAAGTACCTCTTCCCTTATGATAAATAGTTCCAACTCCAATACTCGTAAAGATAAACATTTGATCACACGAGGCTCAAATATTGAAACATGATCGTAATCATATACTTTTAAAGATATCACATTTAAATTCTCACAGGCGAATAACGCATCTGGCACCATCAAAGTACACATTCTTAATCCGGATTCTGAGGGAAAGCTCCTTGAGACAAGAAAATTTGGAAATTACAAAACTAAACCATACTCCCAAAATAAAACAAGACCACGGGCACTCGATAGATAACTGAAGATCAAGACTTTGTAAGGGTATGTTGTCGCGCTCATACATTTCAAGAGTGTTAGCGATCAAACTCATGTACTTATCGTCCTCATCCTCTTGTTGTTTTTTGGTAAGATAAGTGTATTAGGGTTTAGTAAACCTTTTAGTGTCGGGATTGTAGACCAAGCATGTAGCCATGACTTAGATAAGACGCAAGTGCGTGTAACTTCTTCTAGCGGTAAGAGTGATTGTATACGATGAAGCAACTCTGGAACATGTTCTAATTGCAACCGGCTTATCTTCACTTCTTTCTTGTCCATCTATATCGAAATAGAGCTAATTCCCAAAAAGGTACAATATCTCATGCCAACTTTTCAAAAAGGTACAAAACTAACATGTTTTCCCAATTTAGTCATGTGCGAACGTGCGAATGTACGATTCCATTATTTTTTTGATATATGTCCAGACAAATAGGACTATACCAATCATTTGCAAGGACAATCACTATCAATTGTAGCCCACGTGTCGTTTGACTTTTATAAACAAATGTGCGAACTGCAAATGTGCGAATGTGCGAATTTCGGCTAGCCCATGTGACTTCTTTATTGGGAAAGAACAAAAAATCTTAGAAAGCGGGGAATAAAATCTTACCTTTTGTACTTTGTACTACTAGGTTTATTAATTTTTAAAGACCATAAAGACTTTGAAAAAATAATAAAGACTTTTTATTTTTTAAACACCAAATAATAAAGACTTTTATAAAATCTTGCGAATGTGCGACTTGGCCAAATGTGCAAATTATATACTTATTATTTTTACTAAAAAAGAGGTAGTTTGAAATTGTTACTTAAAAAAGTTTAACACATAGATAATTAAAAATCCTGAACTTAATAAAAAAAAACAACATGATTCGAGCTTTAGATTGCTCTTAAATAGCGGAATTACTTCAAACTAAGATTGTCCAAATGTGTGAATGTGCGACTTGGCTATATGTGCGAATGTGCGACTTGGCCATATGTGCGAAATAAACACTTATTGTTTTTTAATGACATATAATACCATGAATATGACTCTTATATAGTTGTTAAAAATTATGTGTTGTTTCCCCATTTAACAATAAACTTCATTGAAAATACTTGACCGTAGGCAACACCGCTCAATTAAAACATTTTACAAATCCTAAAAGTTAAAACATTACAAATCATAAACATTAAAACATTACAAAAGTAATAAACATTTCATATTGAGGGAAAAACTTACAAATAATCTAAAAAATAAATCAAATCAAAAAGATTTGAAGTACCTTGCCAAGTTTTTGCTTGTTTCCAATGATACATTTTTTTAACTTTCGCACATTCGCCGGAAATCACACAACCGCCGTTCGCATATCTGCGTGGGTGGGGGAGTGTACTGATGGTCGGGGATGTGGGCCAACCAATGATTGGTATAGTCCTATTTGGACACGTGTAAAAAAACTAATGGAATCGAACATTCGCACGTTCACACATGACCAAATTAGGAAAACATGTTAGTTTTGTACCTTTTTGAGAAGTTGGCATGATATATCGTACTTTTTGGGAATTAGCTCATCGAAATATTAGTGCATGCAATGTTTGTAAAAACTTTGATAACCAACTTAATTAATTCAAGAATCCCTACTAAAAAAAGTCAAATACTAAATACAGTAAACAAATTTACCCTAGCTTCTAGCTGCTCGTTTGACAATAACGTAACGATCGAGATAAATATAATTAAAAAGTCGAACGGTTATCTTCTATACAAGAGCTTTAACTATTATTGAAATATGAAATCATATAAGTTGATGGTAGTTTAAGATATATAACTCGTACCTCAGATGGAGATCGTTGAAAGTGATTCAACAAACAAAGCTAAACTCGACTATATTAGACCCTTAGGGTGGTGGCAATGGCCAGCGGCATGCCCAACGGCATGGCCATACCGGCGGCAAACACCATTGCCACCCCAACGGCATGGCCAGCGGCAAGCATTCAACGGCAATACATGATTCGGAAGCATGGGAACAAATATAACCGTTGGGCATGAAGACAAAAAAAAAATAAACGTTATGTGAACGTTGGGAGGTTTGACCAAGGGAACGACCCATGCTAGAACCGCGACCCACACTAGCCTCCTTTTGCATAGGAAGCGGTTTCCCATCATACACCCAGAAACACAAGCTTCCCCTTAATAATTTGACTTTCTTGATTATTAATCGTATCAACGAGAGATGTAGTACTTGGACTACCAAATAAATCAATAGTTGCACTCGCCTATTTATCCACGTTCCCAATTCCATTATCAAAATCTGAATCTTTACTATTCAAAGTAAATGAATGTTCAACAGTAGGCGAGTTAGTATCACCACTTGATTTAACATGATCCATTGTACTATCATCTATCTCATTAAGAGCAACAAAAGTATTCGAAGTATTTAACACATTACTAACCTTCGTAGACTGGATTTTTGTAACTTTGATTATGACATGCACATATGTAGTTAGTGTACTCTTCTATATAAATGATATTGTATTGTATTAGTAAAAATGTATGATGCTGCAACAAATACCATAAAAATTATTGTCGCTTAACTTCAAAAAACCTGGAAGGTATCTATCTAAATTTAAAAGTTCTAATAAATTATTGAACCTATAAGAGCAAAATAAAAGAAGGATGTGCACAATTTATACCCGGTAACCGCTCGTTTTCTAATGTATGTTAAAAAAAGATGCATCCAAATAAAATTTTGATAAATATTTAGAACGGAAAAGAATAATACTGTAAAACAACAATGCTCAATCCCATTTGAGCGAGGTTTGAAGAAAAGAATCATATTGTCGTGAAGTGAAAGAAAATGTTCTCAATAGTCAGTTTAATGTCCTAGCTAGTATTAAGCAAACTTATTTAGGTGGAACATTAATCAAGTTCACTTCAATCCATAACCGAAATGAAATCATCACCACGTTATCGGCCTCACGATATAATGATATATCAAAACAAAATCATTAATTTCGTTATCCACAAGGTGCTATGGGTTACATTATTTGGTAAAATAGGTGCAATGTCTATAATTAGTTAAAATTTAAAAAATGTCTATGATTGTGGTTGCCTTGAATTTAGTTCCAATAATAGAATACAACGAAACTGCCACTTAGGGTGGTGGCAATGGCCAGCGGGGTGCCCAGCGGCATGGCCATACCGCCGGTGAACACCGCCGCCACCTCGGCGGTATGGCCAGCGGCATGGCTCCAGCGGTGATACATGATTCCACGGTATTGTGAACGTTGGGCTAGAAGACAAAAAAAAAATTGTACCGTTGGGAGGTATTGTGAACGTTGGGAGCATGGACCAAAGGAAAAAAAAAATCCTTCTATACATACTAAACCTCTATTTTCTTTTATAAACACAAACAATTCACTTACAATAACAAATTATTAACACAACCAATTCACATATTTTTACAATGGTTTCATCTTCATCTTCTTCGTCCGACTCGATATTTGTTCCCGCCGAATCGTCCGAACTATTGCCATCCGGTAGCACCCTAGAAACCTTATTAGCCGTGTACGATTCAATTGACGACACGGCAAGCTCTACCGAAACTCGGGAGTCTATAACCCGTTATCGTGAAGAAGCTTTACAAACCCTTATGAATGACTATTTCGTTGAACGTCCAAAGTTTTCCGCCAATAAGTTTCGTGATAGGTTTCGTATGAATAAAAGCTTTTTTTTAAGAGTTGTTGGTGATGTTGAAGCGAATTACGAATGGTTTCAAGAGAGCCTAGATGCGAGGGGAAAAAAGAGTTTTACGGCGTTACAAAAATGCACATCGGCTATTCGGAAACTCGCAACGGGTGAACCTCCAGATAGATTTGATGACTATTTAAACATGGCACGCCGAACGTCAGGTTATATATATTTTTTAAAAGTTATCGTTTGTTAATACGTAAAGAACACAACTTTATCAATCACACACACGTATATTATGTAGAAAAAAGATGAGAAAGATGGTGACTTGATATGAATAAAGTGAGGCGTATGAAAGAAACTTATATTAAAGAAACACACACATTACACACACAAGCACACACCTCAAATGAGAGTTTGAGGTGTATATATAGTACAATTCGTGGATGCCCTAAAGGCTTTGATGGGCTTGGACTTGGTTTTATACTTAAGTCTTAACTTATAACATATTAGCTTGACTAGTCCAAGGCCCAATGACTAATTCTACCTACACGACACACTATATTACATATGAGACCGACCATCACTTTTTCTATAAAATTTAAATGCTAACATCGTTATTTTTTTTTAAAGTTATCGTTATTTTTTTTTTAAGTTATCGTTATTTTTTTTAAAGTTATCGTTATATATTATGTTTATAGGAGAATGCCTTGATCATTTTTGCCAAGCGATTATTCAATTATATGGTCGAGAGTTCTTACGAAGGCCGATATCCCATGACATTGCACGCTTATACGAGTTTCATGAAGAAAAACATCACATTCCTAGAATGCTTGGTAGCATTGATTGTACACATTTCGTTTGGCGTAATTGTCCTAGACATTTGAAAGGCCAATATAAGCGAGGTGATCATCAGTACCCAACTATTATGCTTGAATCCGTCGCTTCAAACGATTTGTGGATTTGGCATGCGTTTTTTGGTCCTCCCGGTGCAAACAACGATATCAATGTTTTGAATCAGTCACCATTGTATCTTAAGGAGCGAAATGGAACGGCGGCAAACAGTTCATTTCATGTAAATGGACGGTTTTATAAACGTGGATATTATCTTACCGATGGAATCTATCCTACGTATTCAACGTTTGTTAAAACATATAAGTATCCGGTTGAACAGAAGGAAAAGAGATTCAAGAAGCTACAAGAGTCTGCAAGAAAAGATGTCGAGCGAGCTTTTGGTCGTCTAAAATCAAAATGGATGATTCTCAATCGTCCTCTACGGGCTATGACGGTCGAAAAGATTCGACAAATCGTTTATACGTGTATCATATTTCACAATATGATATTAAAAGACGATCGAGTTGCAATATCACCGGTTCATATAATGGATCCGCCGGTCGCGCCAGTTTATGACGATAGTGTATTACAGGAGTTACTCGACGAACAAATCCATTACCGTCTCCTATATGATCTTACGGACCACGTAGAGGCTCAAAACTTAACATTTCTCGATGACTAGTTATTTCCTTTTTTTTTTAAAGAATAATGTAATTTTCTTTTAATTATGTTTTTTTTTAGGTATTATGTATTTTTCTTTTAGTTATTAATAAAATATTTATATGTTTTTATTAAATTGTTTAATATAATTTATGGGAAAAAAAAAATAAATAAAATTGGGAGGTATGAAAAAGGCATGGTTGTCACTAAAAAGAGGTTGGGAGGTATGAAAAAAGTATGAAATGGTTGGGATGAGGTGGAATGATATTATTGGTGGATTTGGGAGGTATGGTTTTTTTCGAAAGCATGACTGCCACCACCCTAATAATAGTATAGACGCACGAACATTAATAGCACGAGGCCAAGTTGGAAGTCCCTTTGTGCGCATCCCAAAGAACGGTGGCCATGTCGACTCCTCGTTTGTTGCGCTCAATCCAATTCACTCGATCCCACTTCCTGATATTCCATCATTTTACAATCATAATTTTTGATGATTCCTTTTCATTTCCAATAAAAGAAAATAGATCGTTCACTTGTAATTTTATTTATTTATTTATTTATTTATTTTTTAACTACAAGTCTACAACTATTTATCTTATACAATATATATCACAATCAATTGCATACGTCTCAAGCAATATTTGAACCAACAACTATTTAATTTTGAAGTTTCTCATACAACATAAAATACTATTAAAACACAAGTCTTTCTGAAAAAAAATGCTAAATTCTAATTACTCAATTTTCCACTTTTTTAGTTACACATGTCAATAAAATATATTTGAGAAAGTGAGGCTTTTCTCTAAGTATATAAATAGATATTCGATATGTGTAATTAGAAGAGCAAGTAGAAAATTAAGTAAAAATATTTATTATTTTTAATCTACTAGAAGATAACTCGCGAATAACAACGACGATATATAGTCTTGACAAAATCTGATTGCGTCCATTTGTGTGTAGCAAGACCTTTCTAGTTTCATCGGTAGTTTTTATTTTATTTTATTTTATTTTGATAAAAATTGCATATTTAGTGAAATGTGTTTATAAAATTAGTTATTTTTGTCATTTTCCTTTTGATAAAATAATTTTCTAATGATGAGTTGATGTGTTTTGATCAGTTCGAGAAAAGTAAGTATCTCGTGAGTGAGAGAGAGGAAAAAGAAATAAAACATAAAATAAAAATTAAAAAAATAAGTTTAATGCTGAATAAGAAAAACGAATAACAAACTAGGAAAACTATTATTGTTGATTTGTTGTTAGTGAAAATATTAATCATTGGTTAATTACAAATAGTCTTATCATATTGTAACTATTATTATTTTTATATGTTATTAGATTTCAAATGTGTTTTTGGGGAAAAAAGGGATGGATGTACTCAAATAAAAATCATTCAAACCATGATTAATTTTGATTTTTAAATCAATGTTTGATTACATGCATGTTATGTTCACTAATGTTGGATTTCGTTGTCCCTTAAACTTGAACACTTTCGTATTTCAAACACCCAACACCAAAACACAAATGCCAACATGATTCACTTTTTCAAGATCGTCTATATGATATTAATAGAGCATTGACAATCTATTTGCTTGGAGCCTTTGACACTAATGCACATAAGTATATTTAACTTGCATAGGTGAAAAAAATTCTATCGTCTATATGAACTGCCTTCAGTTATAAAGATATAGGAAGAATGATATATTGTTTCAGAGAATGCGTAGTGCTTAGAAAGTGAATTAATAAGCACGCATATGATAATTTGAATGTAATTACCCTCCATAAATCCGCGAATTGGAACTTTAACATCTTTTATATAATAAAAGAATTACATCATTTCGGAGTTTTTTTGACAGAACAATCTTATGGGAAAAAAATTGGACCAATAAAAGAGCTTTATTTTGCCACGTAGGAGAAATCAAGCAATTTGATTGGCCAATAAAAAGTCAAAATTCAATTGATTTTGGTCAAACTTTAATAAATTTGGTGGAGTGATGTCAAGATAAAAAAGAGATCGTGTTTTTCTTTGGTGGCTGGGTAACAAGAGAAAACACATATACAAATGGCGTGTATTTCTTTTTAGGGTTATGAATGAGAAATTAGGGAATTGGCATTATCCCTGGATATTATTTAGGATGTAATGGGCTTAAGTGTATTTCAGGCTTTATCATTTGTTGGAATGGAAAATGGGGCAATTCAAATTTTGCATAAAATTAACCATTGGGCCATTATTGATTTACTATTCGAAATTTAGCAAGTGTTTATGTTAAAATTTGTCTAATACTCCGTATTTGATTTTGGCTATAAGGTAAAATAGTACATTTTCAAATTTGGCTAATATTTATTTTACTAGAGAATTATTAGATCCAAATGTATAATATATCATGTTATAGCCTAAAGTTATTTTTATTTAAATTATCATTCATTTGTACGGTCATTATTAGAAAAAAAACGTATAGCCGAATAACATTTGCTCGCCGCAAAATATAGTCACAGGGTACCCGCCGCCGCATCGCGCGGGTACCCTGCTAGTTTCTTTAACTTACCTTTGTTTCGATTTGAAAAAAATGCGTATCAGGCCGATTAATCGTTGTTTAGACGCTACTAGGCAATCAAACTTTCCGATTTGTTTAAATTGGCCAAACAACTCGGTCAATCATGGTCAACGATGGACAAACTTGCTAGAAACTTGCAAATCTTGCCGGAAATACCCAAAACTCACCGTCAACTAGTTTAATCACTTACAGTTGCTGTTTATTATCTATTACAATATTTTTTAAGGAAAATCTTGTCGCGGTATCCAAAACTCACTGGAAATACCCAAAACTTGCCAAAAATACTAATCCGATTAATCACCGATTAGTCTCGCCTAGACTGATTACAAGCTAAAAGAGGATCGATCGCCCGACTACCGATTCATGATTTTGCAGCCTTGAAATATAAACTGCAAAAGTTTGAGATAAACAGGAATGGGTTAAATCTATCTCACAACAATATAATATAAACTTTTTCAAATGTTTATTTCATACATCAATCCTAAACAATTACCACAATATCTCATAAATTTTTTAAATTATCTTTCGATATCAGAATTTTACTTACGTGTCATCACTCATTACTGGCTATACTGGATAAATATTCTTTGTATTAATTTTTTTCTTTTTCCTATTTTAACTTCCATGAATGCCACCCTTCATGCCACATATAACTAATTAAATTTTGATTTATTTTAAATGATAATTGTACATATTTAAGGAGTTAATTTCACACTTAAACTGAGTACGCACATAACTACGAACAAATGAAATTTAGACAAAAAATCAGATTTATTCAGCAACGGATAAACCCAAACGTACTGAGAGTAATGATCCAGAAACAAAACATAATACTTGAAACCAGAAAGACTCGGAATTGGGGAAGTCCACAAATCCGAGTGAACAATGTCAAAACAAGAAGTAACAGAACTAGGCGAACTAACAAACAGAAGCTTCACATGTTTACCAAGCTGGCAAGCATGGCAAAGAACGGGAAGCTTCTCTTTATTACAAGAAATTGAATCACTAGACACAAGACGCCGCAACACTTCACGCCCTGGATGTCAAAGTCGTTGATGCCACGTATACTGACTGGTAAGATATGCTTGCGGAATGGGAGAAGGCTTCGTAATAGGGTATAGATCGCCCGTGCTATCACAACGAAGGAGTACCCGTCGAGTTAGGAAGTCCTTCACAAAAAAACCAAAAGGATCAAATTCAACAGTGCAATAATTATCACGAACAAACTAACGCACATAAATTAGATTCTTTACAATATGAGGGGTAATTAAAACATTATTTAAACGAAGAGGACGAAAAGGGGTAGACAAAATACTATGGTCAGAGTTAGTGACGGGAATGAAAAGCCCATCACCAACCGCAACAGACGGATAAATGCACACATTAAGAATATCACTAAGACAATGCACATAATCATTAAGATGAGAACTCGCACCTGTATCCATATTCCAATTGCCAGCAGCCGGTTCCTGAAGAGTGGTAGTAGTAAAAGCATTTGGTAAAAGAGTCTCTTGACCCGAACCCTGTGAACCTGTCGCTAGTAGTTGACCCGGGTGAAAATCGGCTGTCGAGGGTCCTTGCTGAACCATACCTGGACCGAACTGAACCCCAGGTTGTGAACCTGCAAACTGAACCCCCTGTGGTAGACTGTGAACCCCTGGCGACTGTTGTGAACCTGTAGTAAACGGAACCCCCTGTGCAACGTGAACCCCCTATGGAAGCAGACTTGTTATCCCAAACTGAACCCGCTGTGGTAGACCGTGAACCCCCTGTGGAAACACTTGGGCCGAATATAGAGGTTGGGATTGGTATGGTAGTTGGGCCGGTCCATAAGGATTGTTATTCATAGTATAAGAAACAGGAGAGGTATTTGTAGTATAAGCAACTGGAGGAGTTGTTTGGCTAGGCGGAGAGGTAAACCCCAACTTAGCCAACAAATGTCGCAAGGTATCCATATCCGACATAGTAGATGAAGAACCGGAAGTACGAGGGAGTAAAGTAGACTTACCATGAACACCATTGTGAAGATACCGACACGCCTCACCAAAAACGACAATGACCTTTAGCAAAAAGAAAACAAGGTTTGTTCACTTTTTCCAAAGGATTAGACGAACACCGAGCATTATTATTTGCCAATAGGACCATAGGAGAAGCGGATGTAGTATCACAAGCGGGTCTTGAACCTTAGATTTCATACGCATCTCTTGCATGGTCAATAAAGAACGAACCGTCTTGAGATCAGGAAAGGGTTTCCGACTAGCAATAACTGTAGAAATCACGTCATACGTGTTTGGCAAGCCTTCAAGTGCAAACGTAACAATATCGGCATTGCTAAGAGGAGAACCAAGACCATTTAACACCGAAGCAATTGACTCAATTTTCTGAAAGTATGCATCAATTGTTAAGTCCCCAAGTTTCAAATTCCGTAGCTCCGCCTTCAAAGCCATAGCTCATGGGCGTTTATTGTCTTGAAAAATCGTCTCAAGGTACACCCACGCTTATTTGGCAGTTTGGGGATTAAGAACAACCAACCGCTTTTGAAGATTCGAGGCAAGTGTGGCAAAAGATCCAAGACCAAATAATGAAATCAACCTTTAGCCATTCCGGATCCTTAGTTGGTGGTGGAGGAGGTGTAGTAGAGGACGACTTAGGTGGATCAACTAGATGGTCCAAGATGCCATAGCCATGACAAAAGTGAGAAAAATAATGCACCCATGAGGAGTAATTCATCTCATCAACATCAAGTTTAATAGGGACAAAGGTGGTCAAGTGATTCATGGCCATAAGTTTGTCCGACAAAGTGAGGATGGGTGCGGGGGGATTAGTATCTTGAGTCATGATGTCAAATAGTGGTCAATGTAGGGTTTAGAGAAGAAACAGTTGGGGTTGTGTTAGGGTTTAAGGAACAAACAAGCAAACAGTAGTCGATTATTGTATAGGGTGTAATCTGAGTTTAAAAGTAATCTTGGTCGACAACAATCTTGAAACCAAACCTTGGTAATATTGAAACTAAACTGCCAAACTGTGGTCAACAAACAAGGGTTTATAATTGATAGTGAAACAAAACAGTAACCGGTGTAGAGTTTAAGAAACAAAACAATAACAAAGGTTTATAGTCGAATAGTGGTCGATAGTGGGTGTAGGGTTTATGAAACAAAACAGTAACAAGGGTTTATAAGCGGTAGTAGCAACAAACGAACAAAAAAGTAAATGGTTTTGTGAGCTTACTGATGCAACGAACAAGCAGTTTAATCACACAAGCAGACGAACAAAAAAGTAAATGGTTTGTGAGCTTACTGATGCAACGAACAAGCAACTTAAACACACAAGCAGGTTGACAACACACAACGTCGACAAACAAGTTAAACACATACGTCGACAACACACTTTGGTCGACAAAAAGTAATCGGAAAATTAATAAACTTTAGGGATAAAACTGCGGAAGGTGTGGAGTGGATAACAGTAGCGAGAAATTTTTTGTTTTGTTTTGGGTTTATGTGGATCGAATATTGGCTGTGATACCATGATGTGTTAAGCATTCTGGTAATTTTCCTAAAACTTACAGCATCCTATGCAAACTTTCTATTTTAGAGCCTGAACCAATTTTTATACTATTAAAGCATGTAATTTTATTTGAAAGAGGAGATTATATTGGGAACGAGGAATTTATTTGTAGACTAGCTCAGCCACATCCTAGAGAACATTCGAATTTGTTTCCTTGCCCAAATTTTTGATTTTCTATATTATGAGTTGGAAAAACTATGAAGTTTATGTTGATTGTTATTGGAAAAACTATTTCTGAGAACGATGGCGGCAAGTTATATATTTTTCGAGTCCGTTTGCTAAGTCATTCGAGTACCGCCGACTCCGTTTTTGAGAATTAGCTAAAACCCATCTCATATCACATCACTATATTATACCCCCACCTAACCTCAATATATTATCTTTTTCATCCCAATCACACACAACCCCTCCTATCTCTTCTCTTCTCTCTAAAATCGGCAACCTCGCCGGGCCGCCCTCTATTTCGTCACCGGACAATATTTCCGGCACAACCACTTACACACCGTCCATCTTTGATCGGGACATCCAACACTTACCCGCACCGTTTCACTCCAAAAGCCTCGACGCGCCTAGATTACAAAAGTTATTCGAGTTTCGTACTTTTCGGCCATCTTAGTATTTTCCGGCCGACAGGCTTAGTGGTATTCGACCTCCCTAGGACCATATGTCTCATGTGTTTCTTGATAAACCCACTTTATAACAAACCCCTAATTTTTACGTTTATAAATCCGAAATTTCTTTTATAATTTAATAAAAACGTTTTTGGTTAATGTTTTATTGTAAAATCGTGTGGACCCCGTTTGGGACTCTTGTTCTAGGCCGCGCTCGTTGATGCACCGAGTCAATCGGTTGACTCGGTGAGAGTTTTGTTTATTTTGATGTATACGTCGAGTTAGGGATAAGGGAAGTCATATATTTTTGTTGTTGAATTCATTTTTGGTACCGTTGTTTGTTTGGGTGTCGGACAGCCGAGAACCGCACCACCGTGGCTTGGGTGGTGGTGGTGGTGGACTATTTTATATATATTATTGTTGTTTATGGGGTATGTTTGACTTGGTTTGGATATGTTGTGTATTGGTTAGCCGAGTGGTTGCGATTGTGTTGTTGTAATTAGGTTAGTTGACGGGTTTAGGATTAGTCTTGTATTTTTTGGGAAGGCGAGACATGGGGATTTGATTGTTTGTTTCGGATTTGGTTTTTGTTATGTTTTGTCGGAATTGGTTATTAGTCTCGGATGTTAATTGTCTATTCTATTATTAACCCTTATGCGTC
>LBNU01001339.1:0-45258 GCA_014162995.1 Artemisia annua
GGGGAAAGTTTATTTGGTGAAAAACTAATTGATTTTGGTTAAAAATTTGAATTCATATATTTTGTATGATTAAAACATTTTTCTTTATTACCAAAATTGTTTTTTAAAAATATATAATATGTTTATATTATTAAATAAACTTTGTAGTAATTAATTAAATACCCCTTTGATCATGAGATGTATTAAGTACTTGTTTATTCATACCTTAAGTGATTAAGTTGGATATAATGAAATAAACTAGCTTAATACTTGTTTACGTAGTAATCTTACGTTTAATGATTTTACATTTTGTTATCATCAAAACGTAGAGATATCGAAAAATATAAATAACGTTTTTATGCATTATTTATGTCAACAGCTAACATTACTATAAAAATAAAATGTGCAATGTATAACTTGAGAATGTCCCTAGGGCAAATGGTTTGTAATGCGTGTGCTTGTGTCTGTGTTGTGATTAGGTCCCAGGTTCGAATCCCTTCCCAACCCCTTTTTGCTATTTTTTTTCTTTTTTTTTTCTTTTTTCTTTTTTCTTTTTTTTTTACAAAACTGTTAAACAACAACAATTACCAACTTTTGTGAAAAAAACTTTTGATGACAAGCTTTAATCAAGCTTGTGCAAGCTGAAGAATGCAACAGATGCAAGCTTTTCTTATTTCTTTTTAAGTGAAAATTTGAAATAAAGCTACTAGCCAAATAAGCCCATGAGCACAAGCCAAACACAAACAAACACAATCGTGAACAAACACTAATAACTTAGAACAACAATCAGAAGCTAAGATCAAACAGGATCAAGAAATCAAACAAGCTCAGACTAAACTGAGTTGCACCAGCATAACATGGGTCAAAATGGGCAATTTACGGTCACTCATAAGCCAACCAAAAAAGATTCTAAAAAATAAAATAAAAATATCACTAATTCAACAAGCTTCCAAATCAATGAATTCCAGAATTTTATGAGATTTGGACTAAAATTGAGATCGTGAAAATTAAAAAACTTTTTCGGCTGTCGAAAACTCGTTTTTGCAGCCTAAAAGTGGTTGATTTAGCCTTGTAAAAAAAATCTAAAAATTAAAATAAAAATACCAATAAGTAAACAATATATAAGAGCACATTATACCAAAATTTTATCAGATTTGGTTGAAAATTGAAGAAATGAAAATTCAAAAACTTTTTCTGCAATTTTGGTACTTTTTGACTTGTGCAGAATTTTGGGTAAAATGGGTCAAAATGGGGGTTTATGACTTGGAAAGTCAAAGAGCAGGTATTGAACCACTTTTATATCCTATTTGAACTATCCTAAAGCATTTCTAACAACTAAAGATGGCCTAATACTAAATCTATCCTAACCACTTTTTTAAGACAGTTAAAAGAAAATTCTTGGAAAGATTAATCAAAAACTTACACAACCACTTGATTATGCAGAAAATCACTCTAAAACTACAACTACAGGTAATGTAAAGTAGATTCAAGTTCAAAGGTTGGTTAAAAACAAGTTTGAGCAAAGAAAACCTCTTGTTCCAAACACTCCTTAATGAGGTGACAATCCTACTTTTTCATTAACAAACACTTGTTTTATGAACAAATCTTGAACACAGATTAATAAAGAGTAAATTATCACTAATGAGCAGGTTTTAATCATAAATAAGCAGTTTAGAATAAGCAAACAAAATGAACAGGTAATAGGCTAAACTTGACTGTTTCTACTAAATCATGAACAAATGATCAAATAACTAACAACTAAGCATTAGATGAACTCTTAACAACTAATAAGTATTAAATAGCAGAAAAACACAGTAAACAAGCACTTAATAAGCAGTTGAATTAAGCAAACTATGATAAGCATTTATAAGCTAAAAAACAATTTTGCACAAAAATGTAAACTAAAGGGCTAATAAACTATAACTAAGTACAAAAAACAAATGCAAGCCTAAATTAGCATAAAGGAACAGGAAACAAGCACAAAACTCAGCTAGTAAGCACTTGAACAGTATATGGGCAGAAATGGACTTACAAACTGACTTTGCTCAACACAAGGGTAAATGACACCTAAACCATTCTCATAAATAACCTAATGCTTGCCACAAGCTCTAAACCATTGCCATCCATGATTCACAATGCTCCATGCTTCTCTTCTTCATCTCTTATTTATTTTTTTTTTTCAATTATTTTTCTGATTTTTTTGTGTTTTGAGATAAAATGAACAATAATGAGATGTTAAGGTTTTAATAGGCTAAATATACTTAATATAAGCTAATGAAAGAGTGATCAAACTATTTAACCATTTAATAAGCTAATTTGATGTTTTAAGCTAAAATTCCAAAATAAGAAATTTGAAGAACATAATATAGATTCTATTACTGAAAATGAAATTACAAGACTTCTGAAAGCTGAGAATTACAATGTTGGACTAAAATTCATAACTAGAAAACAACTTGAAATTAGATTCGACTTGAAAATTACACTAAAAAAAACTAAATTAACTAACTACTAACTTTCTCTGCCTTCTTGCTTCTTTTTATATAAGTGAAAATGGTCCCTCTGTCTCTCTGAACCTTTCCCATCAACAATCTCAGCCATTGGATTAGTTGGAGTGATCCTAGCCCTTAAAGCATTTTTGGCGGGAAAACTAGTTAACTGCAATTTGCTATGTTAACTTGTGATAGGGTTAGGAGCATTAAATGGGATTTGTCCTTTGTGTTTGGAGGTGGGAATAAGGGTGGTGGTGATGGCAGAGGCAAGTGGTGAAGGTGGAGTGGTTTTGCAGTGGATGATGGGTTTGACCAGGGAGGAAGGGATAAGGGTGGGTTTGACCCTCGTATTAGCTAATATGGGTGGGGTGGGTTTATTTGTTGGGTTGGGTTTTAGTTTGGATTGGGGTTTATTATTAATGGGTTGGTTAAAGAGTTAAGTTAATATTTAAATGGGCTGACCCGGCCCATTAAAATGGGTCGGGTTGGCCCATAAAAATATTATTAGGTATTCGGGTTCGGTTTTCCATGCTCATTCCAAAAATATACCTCGGGGTTGACTTTGACTTCGTCTTGATTTAATAAATTGCACGTACGTTGTCGCGTCAATCCGGAAAATGTCCATTTTGCTTCGTTTTTACCTTTGTTTTCAATCCTTTTGCACCTGAAACACATAAAAACACAATCCAAGGATATTTGCAGTATTTTAAGGCATATCTGTGTGTTTTCAGTTGTTTTTGCAGTTTAAATGGGTATAAAATGATGAGTATTTACACACTCATCATGCATCCTTTTTCTACTAACTCTGTTTTGTAGGATTATTTTTTTGCTCAATTCTTTGGTAGCCAAAACTAGTTTTGAGCATACACAAGGGGGAGCATACACCAAGGGGGAGTATACACCAAGGGGGAGCATTGGCGATAGTCAGGACTTCACTTACGATGATACAAGCTCGCCTCTTTATTTCAAGGATTGAAGGGTAGTAGAAGTCTCGTCTAGGAGTCCACCTTTTTGCTTCGACAAAAGGGGGAGAAGAAGTGTAAACAAGTAACTTATACATTCTACTATAAGTTATAGTTTACATAGTTTGTCATCATCAAAAAGGGGGAGATTGTTGGCATGAATATTACGATATTTAATCTAAACATCCTCTTCATGTTTTGATGATGACAAAGATGTAAGTTACAATATATAACGTAAAATGCTTAAGTTACTTGTGATCACAAATCATCTATGCATTCATACGTCAACGTCTCTCGATATCTCAACGTCTCGAGTATGCTTCAACAATCACTTAAGGTATGTATAAACAAATGTCTAATAGATTTGATGATCAAAGGGATTTTTATTTAGACATTACAAATTTTAAAAAATGTTATAAACATTTTATATATTTTAGAAAAACACTTTTGGTAATTAAAGGGAAATGTTTTAATTAAAAGAAAAATGTTATAAAATGTTATAAACATTTTATATATTTTAGAAAAACACTTTTGGTAATTAAAGGAAAATGTTTAATTCATAATAAATATATGAATTCAAATTTTTAACCAAAATCAGTTAGTTTTTCACCAAATAAACTTTCCCCAGAAAAGACAAAGATTCCAAGCCGTTTCAGGAGGGCGGCCCCCTTAATTTTAAGGGGGCCGGCACGCTCCTGTTGTCAGGAATCTTTGCCTATAAATACCTGCTCAAACCTGGTATTTTTCGATACCTTTTACACGAAAATTTTCAGTCCCAATCCTTTCCAAACACACTTCTAAATCCTTTGATCATAAGTTTATAAGTATTTGTTTCAAGTGATTCAATCCCTCATCACTCAAAGTGCAAGAGAAGAATCCTCCCTATCATAAAGCCAAAGATGTATTAGAGTCTAGTTAGTGTTTATGTGAAGTTGTGAGTTATGTATATGTAATAAGTAGATCAAGATGATCTTACTTAGTAGTGAGTCAATGAGTGAGTAAGAAGTAGTGGGAAGAAGTAGTAGTGTGGAGAACTCATTTAGTTGTGAAGATGTAGGTGTGTGAATAAGTAGTGGAGTATAGAAGAAGTTGTGAAGTAGTGAAGAAGTGGTGAAGTTGTGAAGAAGTAGTGAAGTCATGTAGAAGTTGTGTAGTGATCGAAGTCGTGTCGTGAGATTGGTTCTAGCTACGATTAGAACCTGAAACTTAGCTTAGTGTTGTTAATTGGTGTAAGCGAAAGTTGTGTACGGTTTTCTCCGCCAAAAGGGAGCTTGTTGAGTAGTGAAGAAAACTCTCGAGTAGGTGTCTTGGGGAGTGGAGTAGGGCAAGGAAGGTGTCCTTGTAGCCGAACCACTATAAATCATCGTGTCCGGTTTGCATCTTCTTTCTCTTATCTCTTTACTTTTATTCTTGCATTTATCGCTTTATATCTATGTTTGCATAAATGTGTTGGTTGTTGCTTATATTGTTTTGATGTTGAATGTGTGATAGATAAAAGTTAATATTGTTATAGGATGAATAATTATATGATTTTGTCTAATGGACTTAGATGCATTATTCACACTTCTCATGTTGAGTTTAACTTAATCGATAATTTGATACAAAACATTTTAAGATTTTAATAAGGAAAACTCTAATTGAAGATTTTGAAACAACCATTTTATAAAACGAAAAAGAGGTAAAACTATTCAACCCCCCCCTTCTAGTTTTCCACACGTATGAACAATAACATGATTTAAAACATAAAACGTCATTTTAGTAAAATTAATTAAATAACATGAATATGTTAAAGTCATATCACTCTATTAAACATTAGGTGTGCGGACGACGCCGTTTTCAAGCCAAAACACATGAAATGACTTTTTTCTTTTTTTTTTCTTTTTTTTTGCTAAGAGATGTCTTTTGTTCTTTTGTCTGTGTGTTTGGTACTTGGTGGGCCTTTTACAATTTTGGGTTGCAATTGGGTCAAGCGATGTTGTTTGTTGGCCCAATAAACTGGTCAGTTTACTAATGTGATCGTATACATGTCTCCTTCATTGCTACATGTCTGATGTCTCAATCCTCAACTCATACCATCAACACATATGCAACCTTATTTCTCTCTGTAAGCTTATCTATTTCTTTGTCTCATATTTCTGTCTAAATAATATGTGTTAGATTTGAAGGATTCGTGATTGTTTAGTGATTTTGATGGTTTAGAGATCGAGATACAAGTCTGATTGTCGTATGATTGGTAGGGTATCGTTTTCCATTTTTTTTCTTTTTTACTTTGTATATTATTATTCAATTGGTGGATGTGCTTGTGTTAGTTTAAGGTTTGTGATAATTATTTCAAATTAGTTTTTTTGATCTTAAATCTTTTACACTCTAATATGTGGTCATGGAGCCTGATTGTATACATTTTCTATAATATGTGGACGTAAGTGTTTTGTGGTGATAAGTTCTGATTTTATATGTTGTATGTAAGTTGAGGTCGTAAGTTCTAATTTCTTAAGTGTTAGAGCATATGTTATTATTGGATTGGTGGATACGTGTTTGTGTTAGTTTAAGCTTTGTGATAAGTATTTAACAAAAAAAATTATTAGGCTGGTATTTTTTAGACTCTGATATGTGTACATACTTGTTAATTGTCTACTTTTTCATTAATCTGTGGTTGTAAGCGCTTTGTGATATCCTTCAATAGCTGATATGTGATGATAGGTTCTGATTTTATATGTTGTGTGTAAGTTGATGTTGTGGCTTATGCTTTCTTAAGTGTCAATACGTATTTTTATGACTTCCAAATTTCATGAAGTTGTTTTTGTAGATATCATTGTTGGATCAACCTTGGGATTGGGCTCTGAAAAAACCAAGTCAAGATGGGTGTTTGCTTGACAAAAGCGATATAGGAGTGGTATGTGATGGAATTATATATACATACTTATTATTAGTTTTATTCGAGAGCAACCCTATTAAATCTTGTTCATTCATATATGTAGGAGAAAGTGACACCGAGAGGATACTTGAGACAATATTTACATACTCAATGAGCAAAGGTTCCCCCTTCTAATAAGCATTTAGGTTAAACGGTTTATTTCCTTATCTTACTGTGATCTATTTTTGTAGCTATTTTCAGGTAATGAATGAATGCACACATTGCGCCCGTGTAGTTTAGTAGTTTGTTGTGCCATTTTGTGTTTGGGTTGTAATTCTGTCATGAGGTGTTGTTTGTTGACCCATATTCGTTATAAACTAGGCGATTTACTAATTTGGAGATATATTTATCTCCTTTATTGCTACATGTTATTGGTTTCGGTGGTTCAGAGATCGAAATACAAGTCTGATTGTCATATGATTAGTAAGCGTATCATCTTTATTTTTATTTTTTTGTACTCTGTATGTTATATTCGATTGGTTGCTATGTGCTTGTGTTAGTTTAAGCTTTGTGATGAGTATTTAAAATTCAAATTTCTATAGGCCGATTTGTTTTAGATTCTGATATGTTGTCATGCGTGTCGATTGTATACATTTTCTATAATTTGTAATTGTAAACGCTTTGTGATATCCTTTAAAGCCTGGTATGTGGTGATAGTTTATGATTTTATATGGTGTGTGTAAGTTAAGGTCGTAGCTTCTAATTTCTTAAGTGCTTGAATGTGTTTTTGTGTTTTGCAAATTAAGTGTTTCCTGACATATGTGTTGATATTGTATGTTGCATATAAGATTTGGTCATAACTACTTATTATAGAAGTTTTATTAGTTAAAGGAAGTAATTGTGTTCACGATTTAGAAGCAGGTCTATTGTGGCATAAAGTGGGTATGAAAAGACAGTACACAAATCTTCTAATCTTTTACAGGTCTATTGTGCCCCCCGAACAAATATTTGTGTCTCTTTATGACTGCATCTTTCTAACCAAATGCACAACATATTTTCTGAAAATGGAATGAATTTTATTTACACAACTAATTTTGTCTTCTTTTTAATTGGTTTAGATCTTAAAACTTGCACACAACAAATTAGTCTTAGAACGAATAGTTCATGATGTTATTGATAAGTTTGTAGAAAGAGGATTACAATCACTTATTGTAACTTACCACGTAATTCATATAAATGTGTTGCTTTTATGGGTATTCTTAATCAAGTATTTCTGTATGTTATAATTATACTGCAAGCTTTGACTCCCCTGTTACTGCTGCAGAACCAAGAAGAAGAAGGCAAAAATAGATTGAGGACCTTCTCCTCCACAAGAAAAGTCATAAGATTTAATTAAGCGGTTTTGTGTTGTTAGGTCACCATATTGTAAACACAAGTATAGATTTGATAGAAATAAGATGAGAAATAGAGTTTGGTTGATTAGATCAAATATGAAGAATAAAAGTGCAAGAGTTTCCTTATGTAAATGAAATAACCAACAAGAGTAAGCATTACATAGATGTCCTATTTATAGGTGAAGAGCTAGGGCAACATTCCCTTCTCTTCCCTTCTCTAATTCGTATGGGCTTTAGGCCCATTGGACGAGTAAATGGCTTACCCTTAAACATAACATGATTAAATAACTTAGCAACCTATTACAATTGATGAAATAACCGAGACTTGATTAAATGTTGATAAACTTAGGTTCTAACAATCTCCCCCTAAGGATCAGTTGTTGAAGAAGTGATGTTAGTCACGGTCATTTGAGGTTGCTTGACGTCTTCTGTCTTTGCACTTTAGTTGTGGGATTCATAGCTTTGGACATCTTCAAAAATGATTATGTAGAAATGATTCATCGTTCTTTGTTCTTTATCTTTGCTTGATGAGATAGTGTTCAAACTGATGTGGTAATCTGCCATTCGTCACTTTCTTCGACTCCAGTAGATCTGCATCATTCCTACATGCTCATACATCTTTGACGGTTGAAACTTTCATGAGTGAGGAGCTCTCTTTTCATATGTGAAGATTCTTTGTGTTGACGTAGAACCCTTCATTAGACGGTGTGTTGCTTACGATCGTTTGTCTTTATCACTTTTGTAGATTCTTTTGGCAAGGAATCTATCTTTGACATTCATGTTGCTTCGATCTTTCATGAGAGCTTTCATTTTGTTGAGATGTAAGTATGAGCATGTGGAAGCCGGTGTTCAGGATGGTTGTTGTACCTGAAATGAAACAGTTAGCAATAAAACATCCGGTACTTACAGGTTTGGAGTTAGAATTTGTCAACAGCATAGTGTGAAGACTCCTTCTAATCCTTACCAAGGCCGTTCCTAATCGGATACCCCCTAGAGGGCTTACACAGACATGCATACGCACACCCACGATTAGGTGAGTCGCTGGAGATCACCCCACGACTGTAGACCGTTTGAAACCATCGAACACACTAAGCGTAATCCACAAGGAATCACCGAAGTGACCTGCTGTCAGGGCTGTTTGATGTTGACCCTGGCAGGATTTCCGTTCAATCATTCGAGAAATACATAAGTAAATCCCTCATAAACGTTCAAGGCAGATTGCTAAGATCTGCGAAGGACTCGATAATTTACACTTAGTGTCCATTGATGTAAGACACTTAGTGTAGAAGTATTATGTGTTCCTAAGAGATCTTTTATGTTATCTCGTGGCTCTAGACTCGATAAGTGCACATTTGGTTTCCTATGCGGAGGCATGGAGCAGAGGGCCTCCTGTTTCAATATCAATCATCTCTAATAGACGATCGATAAATTACACTGGTTCCCCGTGAGAATGAAACAAACATCTTTTGAGAGATGCCTGAGTGGCTAAGAAGGTTTAGGTGTATTGCGTCACTGGGTCCATGAAGTTTTTTATCTTCAATACCGGTGTCTCCTTAGCAACGACCAGTAGCATATGAATTGAACCCGGTGTCTGACCTATGGTTGATAAGATGGAGGGCTATTTCTTTTCACCCTTTTCATTTATTTTCTTTTTAATTCTTCAACCCCTTCTTTCTCCTTTCATTCTTTTCTCCTTTTGTTATATCATACCTAAGGACTTCTAATTACTAACTATTGGTGATGTCCTTGGGTAGATCCCTCCGGTTTAGGCAGATCATAGGACGGTTTTTCCTATCCTTAGTCACCTTGTAACTCCATGACTATCCTATTGATGCCTTTGAACCAAATCATTGAAAATCTATCAAAGTGTGTAAGAGTGTAAAACTTTTTGTTAACACTTTGAGGTTTTGGATTTTATATAAAATACTCCCCCTCAACATATGCTCATGGTTATTTTCAGAAATTTGCATATGTGGAAAGAGTTGGCACTTTTTGAATTGATCCACTCTTAATAGTCATGTACCCGAGGGACACGTTTACGTTGCTTAGTTAAAGGGATGCATTATCAGCTTTTAGGTGATAACTAGCCCTAATAACTAACTTGATGTTGTTAACATTCCTAAAAGGAAGTTAGACCCGTCAAAGTAAACAACTAGAAAGAGTTTCTCGAAACGGTACTTTCTAATCGGATAAATCCTTTCGAATTCAGACATTTGTTGTTTCGTCAATTCGTGGGTCAATTCTGAGTCGAGCTCGTACGAGATAAGACTTTTTGACATCATATTTTAATCACTTTCTTTTTCTCCCCCTCAAAAATAGCATATCAAATGTTGTTTTTGTAAACGGTTTTGATTAAAATATGCCTTTTTGAGTCTTATGGGGAGAGATCAACAAGATTTGAAGATTTAAGAACGATGTTTTGATTCAAGTACTCCCCCTCAACAAGTGATTACTTATTGAGGTGTAATACTTGTCTTTTGAGCAGATTTGAAAAATACTGAAAGGTTTGATTAAATCTACTCAAGAGTAAGAAGCTTTCGCTCCTTATATTAGGATTGTGGAACTGATGCGTACCACAGGGTCCTTTCATTACAAAGTTCGGGTTGTACACTATTATGTGTGTACAAGCCTTAGTAATTACAAATCAAACAATATTATAAATATTATGAAATATTTGTACCAGAAGTATGGGAGCTGAGCTAAGCATCGAAGACTGTGAACTTTGGATCAGGTCGGCGAAATGTCATGACCGGAAATGATGGTCGAACACCGATATAGCTTTCCAACCTTCTGATCTGTTGTCGTCGATATAGCCTTTCTTCTATCGTATGGACAAAGTTTCTGATCATTCTGCGTCCATTAGCTTTCCACCGAGTTGCTTTTCCCTCTTTTAGCCTCTTCTTTTCATCCTCCAACCTTTCTGCTAACCCATCACGAACTCGTTGAAGTGTGACATCACAAAACTTCTGAATCTCATCGAACCTCATGAAACGAAGCTGATGTTTGCTGTTGAGGTAGATGACTCCAAATGCCGGTTGTTGCACGAGAGAGTATTGTGACATCCCAGTAATTTCAGGAATCATGAGTTGTGGTTGTGTAACACCCCCAACTCAAATACGGCAGCTATCATGCTGGGGGTATTACGCAAATAGAAACCAGGCACATTTATAGCTAACGACCACAACACGGGACGTTTATAAATGTTGCAAAACATATCATTCGAATTACAAACCATTTAGAGTACAAGGACTCTTAAGTCAAAGTAGCAGCGGAAAAAGTAAATAGAGTTTGCAGCGGAAAATAAACAAAGTTTAGCAGCGGAAGTAACAAAAGACACAAAAGGTTTTACGAATGACATGTAAATAAAGATAGAAAGATAGTAAAGCTGCCTTGACAGAAATGCCTCTTCAGCCTTAGCCACTCCACCATGCCCCAAGTATCAAGCTTCAAAGCTAATTATTAATATCATTAGTACCTGAAACACATGCTTAAAAAGTCAACACAAAGGTTGAGTGTAATCCATAGGTTTAAATAATAAGGTTGAGCACAAGGTTTTAATCATAAGATATGAGCAACATATGCAAATATCGGGTAATCAAGGTAACAACCAATGTATAGAGGCATCCCTGTGCATATAACATTGTTGATGATGCTAAGCTCATGACACGCAAAACGTTAACCAACAATCATAGTATCAATATAACCGCGGAATTTCATAATATAATAGTGCCCCCAAGGCCGAGTACTTGCCAATTACCCGGCAAAATCGAATATAGTACACAACAATTTGCCTATCCAGCAAAAGGAGTGGGAGGGTCAATTCCTATAGGCCTATGTCCCTATATTCGCGCTCACTCGCAAGTGATTAATGGTTCATGATCTGAGGGTCTTGCAATGGCAAGGTAAAGCTACTTAGCACATCGTCAGGAAAAGCATACCAAAAATACTTGTGCTTAGAAAACATTTAAAGCATGTATCTCACCCCATGGGTTTATAAACATTTACAAAAATAAAAAGCGGGGCTATGAATCACACCTTAACAATAGCAGGAAACGAGATATATCAACCAATCAAATAATGCGTCACAGCAAATAATCCTCAGCACAACCTAAGCAATATCAATATCATAACTCAACAATGGTACTCGAATATTCCAATAAACAATGCTTGAATAAAGTTTTATAATAGACAATGGCATTTGCAAGAAAATAGTTTTTAAAAGTCTCGTGTGGAATAAAGATAGAAAAGAATAAGTCGGCGAAACGACAAAATACGCAAGAGAAGACGAAAGAATATCTCGAAGAAAGTCGTCGAAAAAGAATTGGAAAGAAAAGAATAATAATGAAGACACACTCCAATAGATAACAATTCGCTAATAACAAGTCTCGGTTTTTACCCGTTTTCCCAAAATAACGTTGAAATAAAAAGGGTTTTGAAATAAATATTAGTTAGTAAAATAGTTTGAAGATTATAAAGAATTTTACAAAATTTTTGGCATGACCTGCCCGTTTATAGAACATTTCCCGAGTCAACGACTCTTTATATTCATACAACGTTTAACATTTTATAAATAATAATATGATTGGATATATCATTCACGTAGTCCATTAGTTGTTTAGGTTTATCGACCATTTGGTATTGTTCGGGTTCCAGGTACGTTAAGATCTTTAAGGGCCTAACGTACCCTACCGTCTCGTGTACTAAAGGGTCCATAAGTCCAAATAACCATAGCCGCAAATCCAATACGTCCAATTCAAGCTCACAATATAACATCACAATAATAATAATACGGATCCAAGTCCGATGTCCAAATCCTCTTAACTATGTCAAATGTATTTTAGGTTTCATAGTTTTATTAACCGTTTTATTTATTTACCGTTTCTAACTAAACAATCATTATAATCCCGAGACTAGTAACCAAATCCCGAAATAATCACAACAACAATAATAATAACCACTACAACTCCAAAATCAAACTCAAAACCAAATCCGAGCCCTACCCCTCCTCGGCTCAAACCAAATAATCCAAATCAAATCCCAAACACATCAACAATAACAACAACAATAATATTACACTAATATTACCCACCACCACCACCACCCAAGCCACGGTGGTGGTGGCAGTCGGCTGCCGAGAGAAACCAAACCAAACGGACCCTCAAAAATTATCACAAACACAATTTATATACTCCCTTCGTCACCACGAGTCATGCAACAACAAGAAAATCAAAACCCTCACCGAGTCAACCGAGTTGACTCGGTGAGTCAAACTGAGTCGCGGCCAACGGGGTCAAGAAAAAGTCCACACAAGATTTATATATCAAAAACATTTATAAAAACATTTTTATAAAAGATTTAATAAATAAATTTCGGATTTATTAAAAATATAAAATTAGGGTTTGTAAAATAAAAGAAAATAAAAGAAAAGGGGGCGAGTGGTGGTGCTATACCGGCGGTAGAAGGGTGGTGGAGGGTCGTGGTGGTCGCGGTGGTGCTCGGTGTTCACGGGGGTGGCGCGTGAGGCGCGTACGGGGTGTTTGGAGGGGTGTGGGTGGTACGGATGTGACGGGGGTTACCCGATCTATAAGATGGTATAGGTGGTGTAAAAGTAGGGTGGCCGGAAAATATTCCGGTGGCCGGAATTTGGGTGTGGTTGGGTGTGTCGCCGGCGAAAGAAGATAGAAGGGAGAGAGAGGTGAGAGAGTGAGTGTGTGTGTTTTTGTGTGAGGTGAAAATGAAATAATAATAAAAATGGGGTATTTATATTAGTAAGTATAGGGTAGTTTGTTTATTATTAGAAGTGTAGGGTATGAAATGAAAATAAACTCAAGGGGCCAATTTTGCCAACGGCCTAAACTTCTCACGAAAACGCTTCGGGGCTCAAACGACATAGCAAACGGACTCGAAAATTTACGAAACTTGCGCCATTGTTCACGAAATAATTTTTCCAATAAAATCAAGCATAAACTTCAGAGTTTTTCTCAAACTCAAAATAAATCAAATAATTTGGCAAATGCAATACAATTCGAGTTTTCTAGGTTGTGCTGAGTCAATCAAGGAATAAATTCTCGTTTCCAATATATCTCACGCTTCTCAAGCCCAATTTAACATGCATTAAAAATTTAAAAGTATCTCAGGTACGAAAATAGAAGTTTGGCTAGAAATGGGTTTTAGGAAAAGTACCAGGTGTTACATAACATACATCATATTTAGAAATCCGTCCCGGATTTAGTTTAAGTCACCAGTCCCGGCTTTGAAAAGATTTGGGTACTTGCGTTTAAATTCATCCTCGCGTTCCCAAGTGTACTCAGGTCCTCTCTTGGAATTCCAACGAACTTTCACAAGAGGAATACGACTCTTCTTCAATCGCTTAACCTCGCGATCCATAATCTCAACAGGTTCTTCAACAAAATGCAACTGTTCATCAATCTCAATCTCCTCAAGCGGAATTACCGCATCCTCATCGGTCAAACACTTCCTCAAATTCGACACGTGGAAAGTAGGGTGAACCCTACTAAGCTCGGGTGGCAATTCCAGCTTATAAGCCACGGGACCAATCCTTTCCAAAATCCTAAAAGGTCCAATATATCGAGGATTCAACTTTCCTCTCTTACCAAACCTGATCACACCTTTCCAAGGCGATACCTTCAACATAACCCGATCTCCTACCTGAAACTCCAGGGGTTTACGCCTCACATCCGCGTAACTCTTCTGACGGTCACGAGCTACTTTCAATCGCTCTTTAATCTGAGCAATCTTCTCGGTCGTCTCACGGACCAAATCCGGACCAATAAGCTGTGCTTCTCCCACTTCATCCCAACAAATGGGTGAACGACACTTTCGGCCATAAAGTGCCTCAAACGGTGCAGCTTTAATACTCGCATGATAACTGTTGTTGTAGGAAAACTCAACCAAAGGCAAATGGATATCCCATCCATTCCCGAAATCAATCGCACACGCGCGTAGCATATCTTCCAAAGTCTGAATGGTTCTCTCGCTTTGGCCATCGGTCTGTGGATGGTAAGCGGTACTCATATCGAGATGCGATCCAAACGAGTCCTGAAGCGACTGCCAGAATTTCGAGGTAAACCTGCTATCCCTATCGGATATAATAGACACTGGTGCTCCATGCCGAGAAACTATCTCCTTCACGTAGAGCCTAGTCAACTTATCCATGCTATAGTTCTCCCTGATCGGCAAGAAGTGAGCAGATTTCGTCAATCGGTCGACTATTACCCAAATAGCATCAAATCCAGTAGCAGTCTTAGGTAGCTTGGTGATAAAATCCATCGTAATCCTCTCCCATTTCCATTCTGGGATCTCGGGTTGCTCTAGCAGACCAGACGGTTTCTGATGTTCGGCTTTTACCTTGGCACAGGTAAGACACTTACGGACATAATCGGCAATCTCAGCCTTCATATTGGGCCACCAATATAACTTCTTCACATCCTGATACATCTTATCAGATCCTGGGTGAATAGAATACTTGGACTTATGAGACTCAAGCAAAATCAAATCTCTCAGTCCTCCAAACAATGGCACCCAACTTCTTCCTTTATAACACAAAGTTCCATCCGATCGTTTCTCCAACTTCTTTTTCTCGATCATCCCATCAAGTTTCTCTTCCTTGAGATCTCCTTGTCTCACGACTTCCTCTTGGGCTTGTAAAATCTGGGCGGGTAAATTCGAATTGATCGTCAAAACTAAAGCTCGAACACGTAGTGGCTTTAACCGTTCCTTTCGGCTCAAGGCATCAGCCACGACGTTCGCTTTTCCCGGGTGATATCGAATCTCGCAATCATAATCGCTCAACGTCTCTAACCATCGTCGTTGTCGCATGTTCAACTCCTTCTGATCCAAAATATGCTGTAAACTCTTGTGGTCGGTATAGACAACACACTTCGTACCGTAAAGGTAGTGTCTCCACAACTTAAGTGCAAAAACCACGGCTCCTAATTCCAAATCATGAGTGGTATACTTCTCCTCATGAGTCTTAAGCTGTCGGGAAGCATAAGCCATAACCTTCCCTCGTTGCATCAAAACTGCTCCTAATCCTTGATACGAAGCATCACAATAAACCACAAAATCCTCCACTCCATCTGGCAAAGCCAATATCGGTGCACTACAAAGCTTCTGCTTCAAAATCTGAAATGCTTTCTCTTCTTCCTCCCCCCATTCATACTTCTTATCCTTGTGAGTCAACGCAGTCAACGGTTTGGATATCTTGGAGAATCCCTCGATGAATCTCCTGTAATACCCAGCCAATCCTAGAAATTGACGAATTTCTGTGGCATTAACAGGCGTTGCCCATTTCTCAATAGCCTCAATCTTAGCGGGATCCACATGTAATCCTTCACTATCAATCACATGACCCAAAAATTGTACCTTGCGAATCCAAAATTCGCACTTAGAGAACTTCGCGTACAACTGCTCGTCCTTGAGCAACTTGAGAATCGTCGCCAAATGTCGCTTATGTTCTTCCTCACTCTTGGAGTAAATCAAGATGTCGTCGATGAAGACTATCACGAACTTATCCAAATAAGGCTTGCATACTCGGTTCATGAGATCCATAAATACTGCAGGCGCGTTGGTCAAACCAAACGGCATAACTTGAAACTCATAATGACCATAACGGGTCCTGAACGCTGTCTTGGGAATATCCTCTTCCCGAACTCTGAGTTGGTGATAACCGGACCTCAAGTCTATCTTAGAGTAGTAACTCGATCCTTGTAACTGATCAAACAGATCATCAATCCTTGGTAACGGGTAGCGGTTCTTCACCGTCAACTTGTTCAACTCACGGTAATCAATACACATCCTGAACGATCCATCCTTCTTCTTCACAAACAATACCGGAGCTCCCCAGGGCGAAGAACTAGGTCGAATGAATCCTTTATCCAGCAATTCTTGTAATTGCTTGGACAATTCCTCCATCTCTGACGGTGCTAGTCGATACGGTGCGCGCGCAACAGGTGCGGCTCCTGGAACTAAATCGATGCGAAACTCCACTTGTCGAGCTGGCGGAAGTCCCGGCAAGTCTTCAGGAAATACTTCAGGAAAATCACGCACTACAGGAACATCCTTGAGTCGCTTCTCTCCCGACTCCTTCTTAGCCACATGTGCTACGAATGCGTGATATCCTTTCTCGATGTATTTCATGGTTTTGATACACGAAATGATATTCAGGCGAGTTCCACTCCTATCGCCTCGAACAATCAAAATCTCACCATTAAGAGGGATATGAACAACTCGTTCTCCACAAACAATACTCGCTTGATGCTTGGATAACCAATCCATCCCAATCACTACGTCGAAACTCCCAAGCTCAATCGGCATCAAATCAATACTAAACGGGTGGTCTAAAAGGTTAAGGGTACAGCCACGGATCACAGTACGGGTATCAACTATGTTACCATTAGCTAACTCAATGCTATAGCTGACACCTAATGGGGTTGGGGTAAGCCGGAGTAACGGCGCAATCTTAGAAGATACAAAACTCATATCGGCACCCGAATCAAACAAAATTCTAACACGAAGGTTGTTGAGAAGAAACGTACCAGTGACAACATTCGGATCTTGGTGTTGCTCTCCATTCCCCATCACATACACTCTACCTCGAGCATTTCCATTTCCTTGTCCAGCATTCTTTGGGCAATGGATCCTATAGTGTCCACGCTCTCCACATCCAAAACAAGTAACCACAGGCTGAGCATTCGCTCCTGTTGCCACAACCTTGCTTTTAAAAAACCTTGCAATATGACCAACTTTCTGACACTTCATACATCTCACAGCACACGGCCTAGTATGGTGCTGCTGACACTTACTACAACGAGCTTGCTGCCCAGCATTCACTCCTCCTTGTGCTGGTGCGGCCACAAAAGCTTTAACAGTCTCTTGTCTCCTATTCTGTTGGTGGTGGTGATTGTTGTTACGGTACTGATTGTTGTTGTTGATGCGGTAGCTGAAGTTGTTGTTCCTTCGGTTATCTTCCCATTTCCTCTTGTTGTCAAAGTGATTTCCTTTCTGAACAGCACCATGCTTAATCACTTGATCCATAAGGCGTTCAGCCATGCTAATAGTATCATCCAAAGTCTCAGCATTGTACGATGTCACATGTCCTTGGATACTTGCGGGTAATCCTCCAATGAACTTCTCAAGTAACTTCTCATTATCCGGCACCATGTGAGCACAAAATACTACCAGGAGTTGAAAGTATTGTACGTGCAAATATAAACTACTAGTGCGTCATAATTCTATCAATCAGTACCAATGTACAACATTTAAGTATCTGATTAACGTAACAGAATCATATCGCATGACAGATAACACCATGGGATATCTTGTCTCAAATGACTCATCGAAGCTCTGAGCTCTGACGGAGTAACACGAGCAGCTGTCGAAGACTCACCAATCTCATACATCGTCGGAACCTCAGTCTCAAGCGCATATCCTAATGCCTCAGACGTATCCGACTCGTAAGTCACATCCGAAATCACAGGCAAAGGTGGCATAGGAGGAACATCCTGATCCTCATCCATAAACTCCTCGTCATCCTCCTCCTCCTCATCATCATCATCACTATCATCCTCATCATCATCATCAATACCAACTTCATGCTCTAAACCTACCTCATCGTCCAAACCAACATCATCCTCTAAACCTACCTCATCTCCTAATAGCAATGGGTTAACAACTGGTGGGACTGGGACAGACATTATACTCTACAAGAGCATAGGGGAGGTATAAAAACACTAGCCAAATTTTCGCGGAAAACATTTTATAAGCCAAAGCATAATAGTGGAGAAGTTCCAAACCAAATTATAATATCAAAGCATGTATATATAAACTTTAAATAAATACCAGGGCGCGAAGTGGCATGAAGAGCTGGCGGCTTTCTGTCTCAAAACATTTTGACTCCAGGAAAAAGTTTATAGTCGAGTGCGAGCTCGTTCTCTATATACCTTGTCTCTGATACCATTCTGTAACACCCCCAACTCAAATACGGCAGCTATCATGCTGGGGGTATTACGCAAATAGAAACCAGGCACATTTATAGCTAACGACCACAACACGGGACGTTTATAAATGTTGCAAAACATATCATTCGAATTACAAACCATTTAGAGTACAAGGACTCTTAAGTCAAAGTAGCAGCGGAAAAAGTAAATAGAGTTTGCAGCGGAAAATAAACAAAGTTTAGCAGCGGAANATAATAATAATAATAATAATAATAATAATAATAATAATAATAATAATAATAATAATCCCGAGACTAGTAACTAAATCCCGAATATAATCCCGACAAACAACAATAACAACCCTAAAAATCAACCCAAGTCAAATAAAATAAACCCGAAACTAAACCAAATCCCAAACCGAGCCTCAATACCATTCGGCTCAAACCAAACAATTAAATCCGAATTCCTAACCTATTCGGCCATAACCAAACGCAACCAATTCAATCGAAATCCATCCAAACACTACCTAATCTAATCCAAACAAATAACAACAACAATATACATCACCACCCACCACCACCCGAACCTCGGTGGTGGTGGTGGCCGGCTGTCGAGCACCCAACAAACCAAACGGACCCTCAAAATTCAATCCAAACCCAAAAATATATACTCCTTCGTCACCAACATCAAACAACAACAAGAAAAATCAAAACCCTCACCGAGTCAACCGAGTTGACTCGGTGAGTCAAACTGAGTCGCGGCCAAACGGGGTCAAGAAAAAGATCCACACAAGTTTTTATCATTAAACATTTAATAAAAACATTTTTATAAAAGATTTAATAAATAAATTTCGGATTTATAAAAAGTAAAAATTAGGGTTTGTAAAATAAAAGAAAATAAAAGAAAAGGGGGCGAGTGGGGTGGCTATACCGTCGGTAAAAAGGTGGTGGAGGGGTGTGGTGGTCGCGGTGGTGATTTGTGACGGCGGGGGTGGCGCGTGGAGGTGATTCGAGGGGGTTACGAGGGGTGTGGGTGGTACGGGTGTGACGGGGATGTCCCGATCTACAATTTGGTATAGGTGGTATAATTGGTGGTGGTCGGAAAATATTCTGATGGCCGGATTTTGGATTCCGGTGGGGGGTGTGGGTCGCCGGCGAAGAAGAGAGAAGAAAGGGAGAGAGAGAGAGAGTTTATGTGTGGTGTGTGTGTGTTTATTATGAGAGAAAATGAAATAATAATTTGGCAAATGCAATACAATTCGAGTTTTCTAGGGGGTGTGGGTCGCCATTGTTCACGAAATAATTTTTCCAATAAAATCAAGCATAAACTTCAGAGTTTTTCTCAAACTCAAAATAAATCAAATAATTTGGCAAATGCAATACAATTCGAGTTTTCTAGGTTGTGCTGAGTCAATCAAGGAATAAATTCTCGTTTCCAATATATCTCACACTTCTCAAGCCCAATTTAACATGCATTAAAAATTTAAAAGTATCTCAGGTACGAAAATAGAAGTTTGGCTAGAAATAGGTTTTAGGAAAAGTACCAGGTGTTACAGGTTGACTAAGGTTGATGGTGTTCTGATAACTTTCCACTCCCAGCTGAAGATCTTCCACTCTTTCTTGAATAATTAATCGTCTGATGTGGAGTAGGAGAGATGCGATGAAGTTGTACTGTGTGTCTTGTTCAAAGTTGAGCAGCTTTCCTAGAACTTTTAGCAGATACATATCTTCAATGTCATTCAGGTTCAAATCTGGGAAGTCTGCTTCACAAAACTTGTACTTCTTCTCGTCTATTCTCTTGACAACGATTTCCTTCAAGAAGGCGTAGTTGAATTTCTTCTCTTCCACGATCTCTAGTATGGCAATGATATGAAGCGGTTGCTTCACATTCTCACTGGACTTGAGATGTAGTCTGTGGGTGTAGCCAAGCTTTCATTTTTCCGGCCAGTGTTGAATACCGAGAAGAGCGTCCCTGTTGTATTGGACAACTGATTTGCAGTAGATTGATGTGTGCTCTTCAATGTCTGGTAATTCATATCGGGCGGCTGGAATTGAAAGTGTGAGTGAGGATGCATATCGTTCCTTGGAGGTCTCGTGTGCATGCTGAAGGTATTGGAAGTCGTTGTTGAAGAAGCGTCGGTAGGGGATCTTAGGTTTTTCTGGAAACCCAAGTAGAGGTAGTGGTTTTGTCCAGTCCGTGAAGTAAGGTTTCTTCGTTTCAGTATCGAAATTCGATTCAGGGTTAAGCCAGTCGAACGAGCCAGATAAAGCACAGGCTATGTTCTCCATGTGGTAGTTGAGTTCTACTTTGTTCCCGGATCTCTTTTTGAGAAAGTCCATTGCTTCACGATTAATCTACTTCAGTTCAGTCTTTGACAACCTTTCAACTTGTAAACCTGACATAATACTCTGAGTCATCTGCAAAGTATTACCCGGTAATGGTTCGTCGGTCTCAAGCGGTGGTTGTGCTTTGATCATCGTTGTCAGCCAATCAGAGTCATGAGCTTCGTCCACATCTAGCCATGAGAATTGAGTAGTCTTCTTCTTCTGCTTCTTTGACTTTGAGGACTTCTTCTTCTCTTTTGGAGACGATGGACCGGTTTGAAATTCAGGAATTTCTAATTTGGGTATTGCTGTTTCTGGTTCTTCCTGAGTGTCAAACGGTTGAAGTATGAATGGTGCCTCTGATTGTGTCGGTCCGTAGCCGGATGCAGGAGCTCTTTGTTTGGAAGGAGGAGCCTTAGAAGTCTTGTGGGGCTGTTGTGATGAAGATGGTGCTTCTGACTTCTTTGACTTCTTGCTTTTCGGATCTGAGTCAGGATCATCATCTTTCCGTTGTCGTTTGTGTTTACCGGCAGCTTCCTTGCAAGATTCTTTTGAGGCAATGGCTTGAAGTGCCTCGAACATCGTTGATTCTTCAGGTGTCTTATCCTCCTTGTTTCTAAGCTTGACAGCTAACAGTGTTTGTAGTTGTTCAGTAGATAGGTCTTCCGGTGGTGGAGGATCCCTGTTAGTGCGAAGGTAAAATGGAGTTGACTCAAGCATTCTTTCAATGTTGTGCTTGATCCTGGTATTCAACTTAGAACGAATCGGCTCAATAAGCGCAGACACAGCCGGTTCAGTTATTGCAGCGAGATTGTCGTTGAGATATTCTGTTGTGTACTCTTTGATCATCCCGTCCATGTCGGCATGTAGAGCTTTGTCGACAAGTTCACTCGCATCCTGAAGATCTTTGACTTGTGAAGTCAAAGTTTTGACCTGTTGTGAGAGCAGTTGTACTTGGTCATGAAGATCTCCAGTTGGCTGTTGCGTCTCCTTCTTTTTCTTCTTTGCCAAATCAAGAGCTTTCTTGATCCGCTTTGATGCTGTCAAAGCTGCTTTGCCTCCCTTCTTCTTCTTGTCTGATTTGCCTTTGGATGTTTTCTTTGCTGGTGGTGGTGATGAGTGATGTGATGATGATGATGAAGATGATTTGTGCTCGGGTTCTGATGGAGGAGGTGAGGGATCCCTTGGAGGTGTTTCTTTTGGAGTCGGGGGATTCTTTGAAGATGAGTGCGGAGGACTGTTGATATATTGATCAGTGTCAATGAGGTCTTCGTCTTGATCGAGTCCACGAAGCAGTCTATCCGTCTCTTCCTTAGCTTTCCTCTTGATTTCCTCGTCTCTCTGAACTTTAGCAATGAATTCGGGTGTGATGTACTCTGTCTGCTCTTGCTCTTCCTCTGTAGCTTCTTCCATGACGATGTTCCCTTCAGTGTCACGTTGTTCGTTTTCGGTCTGAGGAACTATAGTGCTACTTGAGCCAGCCTCATGTCCTGGAAGATTTGTCGGTGTTTGATGAGGTTGTGGATGTTGGAGATTGAGTAGTACAGCTGCCCTGAATTCTTTCTCTTCCTGCTTCTTTTCAGCCCTGGTGTCGACAATGATACTCTTCAGTTTACGTTTGTCAACCAGTGGCTCTGCAGTAGGTTCATCTTCTGCTTCTTCATCACGAGCAGCATCACTTGGTTCATTGATGGTAATTCCCGTGCCTTTTCTTTGTTCTTGCTCAGCAGTTTCCTTGCTTAATTGTTTAGTCAGTTCAAGCCCTGGAAACTCTTCTTCTTCATCAAGTTGTTCTTCTTGGTCATCTGGAGCCTTTGACCTTCTTACATAGTCTGCTTCGTCATCAGATTCGGAGCCGAACTCAGAGTCGGTTTCCGTTTCAGATGATGAAGCTGACGGTTCATCCTGAGGAATCTGCTTAGGTGCAGCTTTCCTTCTTGGTCTGGTGGGTGGCTTTTGAGCAGGCTTTGGTTGTTGGGAGGTTGTAGTACTGCTCGTGCTACCGGACTTGCCACCCCTCTTGCTTCGGGTTCGGACAATAGTTGCTGGTTCATCTTCTTTCTCATTGAAGCCAACTCTCCCAGCCTTGAATGCTTTATCATAGATTTTGAAGTTCTGAGTTTTTCTGATTTCGTCATCCAAGAAATGATCTGGGATTCTCATGCCTTTGGTTCTTGGAATGAACCTGATGGACTTGACAAAGGAAATCTTTGGGTCTTCATTGAATATGTCTTTCGGTTCTGTCCTGTCGTGCATCCTCTTGATGAAGTCAGGGGTTTTCTCACAGAAGTATGCTATGAGTAGTTTGGTGAACCTAATGAACGGGATCACGGTCCTGTCACGATCAGTATGAATGTGATGGAGCATGTCGCTCATTATTGGTGCAGCAAAGTTAATCGGTGTCATGGTCATCATTCCCCAGAATACTTGCATGTGTTCTACCCTTGGATGCTCATGACCACTCCTTCTTCCTGAGATGGATCTGACAATCAGCATGTAGAAAGTTCTCCATGGTTGCGGCAGATATTTGACATTGAATTTTGAGAGAAGTGTGAGTGATTCATTATCAGGAATATCGTATCCAAGATCAATGAAGTAGTCAAGGATTTCCAGTTCAGTCAGCATCGGATGATATTCGTTGTAAGTTGGTAACATGAGAGCTTCACGAAGAGTATCATAATCAATGGTGTATTGTTGACGGTCCAGCATGACGGTAAAGGATTTGTCGTCCAAATTGGCCTTAGCAGTGTGCCAGAACTGATGGATGTAGAAGATTGGTACAGATGTGGATTTGGTGAGCAATGGCTTGCATGGATGAGCCAGAAGAATGTTCTTGACAATCTTGCATGTGTCATCAGGTATACTAAGTTTGTTGAAGTCGATGCGAAGATTGTTCTGATCAATGCCTACATTGTAGTCAGCAGGGAGGACTTCACCAAGTGCAAGTAGTGGGAGGTTCTGTTGTTGTGGAACTGATTCAGAGTGTTGAGCCATTTGTGTTCTGAAAGTGTCATGTCATGAAATCAAACATCCAGATATGTTAGTCATTAGTCCGAGTTCACGTTTGATATTCAAAGACATATATGTTGCAATCATGGTCCAGTTAATTAATCTGTGATTAATGACGGTATTATTATTTAACATGTAACTTAGATGATATATCATTTTATGCACATAAGTCTTTTGGTAACATGTATAATAACACAATTCAATCACAAGATACATAACATTCTCACAATACACATATTCAAGAGGATTCATTCAATATACAAGTTTTCGAAAAAATTACAATCACTTGAATACTCAAAAATATGTAATACATGATCTCGAAAATATGACCAACAATGTTCTCGAAAACTGTCACTAACGAAGATCTCGATAACTTTTGTGCAAGAAAGATCTCGATAAATTCCATAGGAAAGATCTCGATAAATTTAATGTTCAAAAGTTCTCGATAATTCTTAGTAAAAGTTCTCGATAACTTCATTTCATATGTTCTCGATAACTTATGAAAGATCTTGATAATTTTGAAAATCTTAGGATCTCGATAATTTTATTGAGAGATTTCGAAAATTTTTAGAGAGTTCTCGATAACAGTTGTCAAGGAGAGATCTCGAAAACTTTTAGAAAGATCTCGATAAAATTATCAAGAAAGATCTCAATAAATTTTTCTCGAAAAAATTCTTATACAAGAATTTTTCGAAATCATTGAAGTCGTACATTTTTCTGTGAAATCTTTGAATCTTTTGAATGAAACCTGTATATTGAATGATAAACATCAGTTAGAATCACAATTAGGCACATTCATGAAGATCTCGAAAAATAACGAGAGCAAAATTATCTAGAACTTTGTTAAAGAGAATTCATATAGTAAAGCCATTGAAATACATCAATTAATACATATGAGAACACATTCAAGCAGTTTAATTAGACTCAATATCATCACAATGAAAAGCCCTAATTCGAACATAAACCCTAATTTTCTAGAACATGTAAACTGTTGATTTGGAATAATTAACAAGCATGAACATGTTATGAACATATAAACAAACAAATCCCACCAATAAGATTCACAAAAACATCACACAATCACAAAGCCCTAATTCGACATAAACCTTAATTATCGAAATTAAATCAAACGTGTTAACAGTTATGATTAGACGTTAGGGATATAAGCATAATACGTTTAGCAACAAAAGCCCTATGATTACATGGTCTAAAACACATTATCACGTAAGAATCAAGAATTTCGAAAACCCTAGATCTTAAAATCAAGATAACACGAAATCTAGCCATTAAAAATTCAATTGGTTAAAAACCCTTTGTTAGAATGAGCTAAAGATCATGATTTTACTTACGGTTTGATGATTATGAGTACGGTTTTGTAGATCGAATTATAGCCGTGAGATGAAATGAGAGTGTTTGGTTTTTGGTTTTTGATTTTGTAAAAAAATAAAAAACGGGGGGGGGGGTGTTTGTTTGTTAGAGTTTTTGGAAAATTTTGACAACTTGGCAATTTTAGTCCCTAGACTACAAACAAAACCATATAACAAGTTCTAATGTGATAATTTAACGGTTAAGGGTAACGACAGTTAATGGTAAGGACATATTAGGCAAACAAAGAAGTAAAAGGAAAAGAAATGATACGAGATAACCTTTGACGTTCCACCATTGCAAAGTAACATCATAACTACAAAGAAATATGCACGTACACATGTTTACACAAGATTTTGAAATTTTGAAGAACATTTTCTCCCCCTCAACACTTGGTGTGAAAATTTTGAAATTTTTGATAAACCAAAGTGTTGATGAAGATGGTGTACATGCATATGAAAAACAAGACAAAATAAAATAAAATAAAGGTAAATAAAATGTAACATCTTTTTGGAATTTTTTTGAAGATTTTTTGATTTTGTATTTTGTTTTTTTTTTGATAAATATTTACAAAGATAGTTTTGGTATTTGACTCGGTTAATTATTTTCAAGAAAAGATTTGAGATCATCTGGAGTCAAACACCGCATACCAATCCGGTGAACTAGTTCAGTAAACCGTCCTGGGGTAGTGGTTTTGTGAACAAGTCTGCCAGTTGGTATTCTATACCCACAAAATATAACTCAATTGTACCCTTTTCAACATGCTCCTTGATGAAGTGATAACGGAGATCAATGTGCTTAGACTTTGAATGCAGAACCGTGTTGCACGAAATTGCTATCGCACTTTTCGAGTCACAGTACATCGGAATCTTGTTGAATAAGTAACCGTAGTCCATTAGTTGTGTACGCATCCAAATGACTTGTGCACATCAGGCAGACATGGCAACATATTCAGCTTCTGTTGACGATAGTGATGTGCAATCCTGCTTCTTTGATTGCCAAGACACGAGTTTATCTCCTAGAAACTGCAAACCACCAGAAGTACTTTTGCGTGTATCCATACACCCTGCATGATCAGCGTCTGAAAAAGCTATTAGTTCAAAACCGGAATCCTTCGGATACCAGATCCCCAAATTAATGGNCATGGCCTGGAAAAAGATCTCGAAAGTTTCGTCAAAGAAGATCTCGATAACTTTTGATAAGAAAAGTTCTTGATAACTTTACGAAAAGTTTTCGATAATTTTGAATTTTCTCGAAAATCTTAGGTTCTCGATAATTTATTGAGAGATTTCGAAAAATTTTCAAAAGTTCTCGATAACGAATGTTAAGGAGAGATCTCGAAAATTTTTCGAAAGATCTCGATAAAATTATCAAGAAAAGATCTCGATAAATTTTTCTCGAAAAATTCTTATACAAGAATTTTCGAAATCTTTGAAGACATACGTTTATTGTTGAAACGATTTATCCTTGAATGAACACCTGATGAATAAAGTGTGACATAATCAGTTAGGAACACATCAAGGCTCATACAAAAGATCTCGAGAATATAACGAGAACAAAATTATCTAGAACATGTTGTAAAACCAATGAAATACAACAATTAACACTTATAAGAACACATTTAAGCTATTTAATTGGACTCAATAACACTTATATGAAAAGCCCCAATTCGAACATAAACCCTAATTTTCAAGTACATGTAATCTGTGGAATTGGAACAATTAACAAGCACAAACATGTTGCAAACACTTAAACTAACAAATCCCATCACTAATATTCACAAAAACAACACTCAATCACAAAGCCCTAATTCTAACGCAAACCATATTTTCGAAATCAAATCAAACATGAAAACTGTTATGTTTAGGGATTAGGAACATGATTATATGATGTTTAGTGACAAAAGCCCTATGATTTCTATCCCTAAAACACCATATCCACGTTAACATTATGATTTCGAAAACCCTAGTTCTACAAATCGAAATTTCGTGAAATCTAGCCATTAAAAAACTAATTGATTAAAAACCATTCGTTATAATAAGCTAAAGATCAACAATTCACTTACAGTTTGAAGATTTTGAACTCGGATTTGAAGAACAAATTATGGCCGTGAGATGGAAAGGGGGTGTTTGTTTTTGTTTTTTGAATTTGTGAAAATAAAAACGGGGGGTGGTGTTTGTTTTGTTAAGGTTTTTGAAACTTTTTAGCAACTTGGCAAATTTAGTCCCTAGACTTACAAACTAACCATATAACAAGTCCTAATGTATTTATTTAACGGTTAAAGGTAACGACAGTTAATGGTAAAGGCATATTAGGCTAACAAAGAAGTATAAGGAAAAAGAAATGATACGAGAGATAACCTTTGACGTTCCACCAATGTTAGAAAACATTATAACTTTTAGAAATATGCAAGTACACATGTTTGCACAAGATTTTTAAATTTTGAAAAACATTTTCTCCCCCTCAACACTTGGTATGAAAATATTGAAATTTTTGATAAACCAAAGTGTTGACGAAGATGGTGTACATGCATATGAAAAAACAAAATAAAATAAAATAAAGGTAAATAAAATGTAACATCTTTTTGGTATTTTTGAAGATTTTTTGATTTTGTATTTTTGTTTTTGATAAATATTTACAAAATAATTTTGGTATTTGACTCAGTTAATTGTTTTCAAGAAAAAATTTTAGATCATCTGGAGTCAAACACCGCATACCAATCCGGTGAACTAGCTCAGTAAACCTTCCCGGGGGTAGTGGTTTTGTGAACAAGTCTGCCAGTTGGTATTCAGTACCCACAAAATATAACTCAATTGTACTCTTTTCAACATGCTCCTTGATGAAGTGATAACGGAGATCAATGCGCTTAGACTTTGAGTGCAGAACTGTGTTGCATGAGATTGCTACTGCACAACAGGCAGACATGGCAACGTATTCAGCTTCTGTAGATGAAAGTGAGGTGCAATCCTGCTTCTTTGACTGCCAAGACACGAGTTTATCTCCTAGAAACTACAAACCACCAGAAGTACTTTTGCGTGTATCCATACACCCTGCATGATCAGCGTCTGAAAAAGCTATTAGTTCAAAATTGGAATCCTTCGGATACCAGATCCCCAAGTTAATGGTTCCCTTTACGTATCGAAGGATTCTCTTAGCCTCATTGAGGTGTCGTTCAGGAGGACTGGACTGATAGCGAGAGCACATAAATACAGCAAATACAATATCCGGTCTATTAGCGGTAAGGTACATCAGTGACCCAATGATACTTCGGTATTTTGTGGGGTCAACTGGTTTCCCATTTGGATCCGCATCTAACTTGGTTGTGTTAGCCATAGGAGTATTGTAAGTATCACAACTGGTCATTCCATGTTTCTTAATTATCTTAAGAGCATATTTGGACTGATTTAGGAAAATTCCACAGGGAGACTGATGAACTTGTAGTCCCAAAAAGAACGTAAGTTCACCCATCATTGACATTTCAAAATTTTGTTTCATTAATCTGGCAAAAGCGTTTGAGTACTTATTGTTTGTAGAGCCAAAAATAATGTCATCGACATATATTTGCACAATTAAAACATCTTCCCCGTGTTTTTGAATAAACAAAGTTGGATCTAGTAAACCTTTAGTGAAAGAATTAGCAAGCAAGAAAGCAGTAAGTTTATCATACCACGCCCTGGGGGCTTGTTTGAGACCATAGAGAGCCTTCTTAAGTTGGTAGACATGATTTGGGTGCTCTGGGTCGAAAAATCCCTCTGGCTGACTAACGTATACCTCCTCACGTAGTTGACCGTTCAGAAATGCAGTTTTCACATCCATTTGATAAACGACCATGTTTTTGTGAGCAGCGTATGCTAAAAATATTCGAACAGCTTCGAGTCTAGCCACTGGTGCAAAGGATTCCTCAAAGTCAATTCCTTCCTCTTGAGTATATCCTTTAGCTACCAAACGTGATTTGTTACGAATAACATTGCCTGCTACGTCCAACTTGTTTTTCCAAATCCATTTTAGCCCAATGACATAAAATCCATCCGATCGTTCAACTAATTCCCAAACTTCAAGACGTTTGAATTGGTTGAATTCCTCTTGCATTGATTCAATCCAGATGTCGTAAGTGAGAGCTTCTTTAATATTTTTCGGTTCTTCATGACTAACTGTTAGAGCATATATGCAATGTTCGGTATCGGAGTGAAGTTTTTGTCTAGTCATAACTGGACCTGTTGGATGACCAATAATGTTGACAATTAGATGGTCACGAGTCCAATGATGTGTTGAAGGGTGAGGGTTATGGAACTGCTGCATATTAGTTGGTTCCAAGTTGCGTGTTGATGACTCAGCAATATCAGAAAGGTTCGGAGTCGGAGCAAACGGATTGAAGAACGCATTTGGATCATAATTTGCAGGTTCGGGTACTTGTTGTTGGTTTAGATCTTCAGTTGGGTTGTCGGTGTTGGAAGCGGTTTGTTCTTCTATTGTTGGTGATTCAGTCGGGGGTGCATCGGGTGTTACTATTGTAGTTGTAGTAACCGTTGTATCAGGTACTTGAATATTATCAGGTTGAGCAGCGGAACTAGTGGATACATCTGGTGCACGTGTCTCAAATGAATCATCGAACAAAGGAGAAAACAATGTTTCCAATTCTTGACGAGTTAGTGACAATAGTTCAGCTGAAGAATCTGGAAAGTTTAGACGGTTGGTTGCGGGTCCTAAGCTGTTTTGCTCAGAAGCCATTTCTGTGAGCTCATCGAAATTAGCATGGATAGTCTCCTGAATCTCTCTAGTACGACGGTTGTAGATTCTAAAACTTTGGAGTTTTCACAATATCCAATGAAGATACCGACGTCAGACTTTGCCTTAAGCTTTCCAAGATCATCACGATCATTATTCGGATAACAAAGAGATCCAAATACATGAAAGTGTTGTATGTTGGGCTTTCGTTTGTGAACAATTTCATACGGTGTGACTTTGTGACGTTTATTGATCATACAATGATTTTGGGTGTAACATGCGGTAGAGACGGCTTCTGCCCAAAGATAATCTGGTAATTGAGCATTAATGAGCATCGTTCGTGTGGCTTCCACTAACGTCCTGTTGCATCTTTCGACCACTCCATTTTGTTCGGGAGTCCGTGCAATTAATGTTTAATGTTCAATTCCAACTTTCTCAAAGTATGCACGAAGAGTTTGATTCTTGAATTCAGTTCCATTATCTGTTCTTACAATTCTTACTGTGTTGCGAAGTTGAACCTGAATTTTCATGAGAAAGGTGATTATCATTGATGGAGCTTGATCTTTGCTTCGAAGAAAGTAGACCCAAGTCCATTTGTAGAAGTCATCGACTATCACAAGTATGTATCATTTCCCATTAATCGTTTGTACTCGCATTGGTCCACATAAATCCATATGAAGAAGTTGAAGAACATGATCAGTGCTCGGTTCTCGTTTGGAGGTGAGGTGTGCACGTTTGCTCTTACCTTGTTCACAAGCGGGACATAGGTGATCTTTTGCATATCGGAACCTTGGAAGACCGTCAACTAGTTTATGGCGAGCAAGATCAGTCATAGTTCGGAAGTTGAGATGTGACATGCGTTGGTGCCATAACCAGGATTTTGTCGATTCAGCCTTTGAAAGTAGACAAATGGGAGAGGAAGCGGTCATGTCGGACATTGAAATTGTATATAGATTGTTTCCACGTGTGCCGGACATGAGATCATTTCCTTGTACATCACGAACAAAGCATGTTTTCTCCCTGAATGCAACTTCCAGATCTCCATCACAAAATTGACCAACTGAAAATAGATTGTGACCAAGGCCTTCAACATAATAAACACGACTAATCGATATTCCCACTGACATAGTCCCCATAGCCCATAATTGCAGCGAAATGATCATTCCCGAATCTGACAGTACCAATGAACTTTGAGACAAAGTTCCTTAAAAGTTTGAGATTGCCTGTCATATGTCGGGAGCATCCGCTATCAACAATCCAGAGAACAATTTGCACCACCTGCATCACATGAAAGAGACGACGATGGTACAATGGTAAGGGTGGAACCCGAAGAAGTTGTGGATTCCGTTGGGTTAGAAGCACACATGTTAACAATTTTAGGAATCCATTTAAAGTTATGTGTCCTTTGTAACCAACGTTGCCAATTCCAACTAGATTTAGCCTTCTTTATATCAAATTCAGTAACAGTTGGCATGATCCTAGAGGTATTTTTCGCAACTACTGGGTTGACTATATCATTCTTAGAAACTACACAAGGCATAAGTCCTAGCACAGATTTAGAAGCATTAGTGGGCCTAGATTTTCTGCCTAATGTACGTTTCTTAAGATGAGATAAAAGAGAATTTGCAACACATTTAGAATGATCACCAGATAACATACTCTTACGACAAAACACACATGAGGCATCAACTTTTAAAACATTCAAAGGTTCATCATTCGTTACACGTAGATTAGAATTACAATTTTTGCCAAATCAGTATCTAAATCTAGTGCAGGATGAGTCTTATTCAAAGTCCTAGGGTGTTCTTCTACTTCAGAGGCTTCTAGTGTCTCTCTTCTACGTTGCAAAATCCTATTCTTCTATTTCATTTGTTTATGCTTGGATCTGCTAACGCTATGAGTGGCAACTATTCCTGTAGAAGTGGAAGGATCCAAATTAGACTTCTTAGTGTGTTGTACTATATTTGTTATGTCTAATGAGTACATTCCTGGAGCAATTACATTAGTGTTGACAGATTTTCCTTTTTCAAGCTTACGTATTTTCTCTTTCAACTCAATGATAATGTGCATTTTATCTTGAATTTCACTGTCGAGTTTTCGATTAGAATAAAAATATTCATCACGACTCTTTTGCTAAAAATCTGTAACTTCTTGCAATTCTGCAATTTCCTTTTCATATTTCGAGATTTGACTTTTTAGTTCCTCGTTTTCGTTTTGAAAAGTTGTGGAAGTTTTAAGACTTTGAAATTCTAGTTCGAAATCAAGACTTTGGTTTTGACACCATTCAAGCTTTTTGTGGAGTTGAGAGATCTCATTTGAAAGTTTGTTTTGCACATCATCATTGTGTTTTCGGAGATTAACGTTTTCATCTTTTAATGTCTCAATTTGTTTAGATAAAAACTCAACATCATCACAGTGATCATCAACAAGCATAGAAGTACCAGATTCATAAAGAGAATTCATAATCACAGAAATTATATCAGCACTAAGAACATGTTCCAAGAGTCGATTAGCTTCTCTTTGTAAAAATTGATTTTGACGTTTTTGATTTAAAATCGCTTGTTCAGATTCTTGAAAAACATTTATGATGGTTTTGACTTCCTTGTTAAGTTCCTGTTCCCATCTCTTAGCATATGAATGCAAACGTTGAAGACTAGGGGTAAAATGAGTTTGTAACATTTCCCTTCTTTCTTTCGCAACAGGAGAAAGAAAGTTGGCAACAGTGAGTTCAGAATTCTTTTCAACAGCATATTCCATTGATTGGATCTCAGTTGTGAAATATTTATAGTACTGAAATAAAGTAGAGTCAGTTAACATGCTTAGTTTGTTTTGTAACTCGGTGTTTTTCTGAAGTGTTGTCTCTAAGCATGTTTCCTTATCTGCTTTTGCTTTGAAAAAATTGAGTTGTGTTTTACAATGCTCAAGTTCTCTTGTTAATGCAACGTTTTTGTCTCTCAACTTTGCATTCAGTGCTTGACACTGAATATTTTGATTTTGGCTGGTCATAAGTAACATTCTCCATTCGGCATCTGAATCAGACAAAAGCTCATGTTGTTCAAGTTGATCATTGTTATCTTGTGCAGTGGATATAATTGTTTCATCAAATGTAACAACTGGGTTTATTGGATTATCATCAAATAACACCACTGTGGACATTTGATCAGTTATATGAGTAGATAACATAGAATCAGATTGAACAGCTTGTGCATTGTCTGAGATAGAGTTAGACGGAGAACCACTGTCATGTATCAGGCATGGATAAGAATCATTTGCTTGATACAGAGCATCAGTGTCATAGATTGGACTGGAGTCACTTACCTGGAGTTCATGTGTGTCAGCCATTAATAGCATATCAACAGTTCCATGTGAGTTATCCATGACAGGAACATAAGAGGTAATGTTTGTCATTCCATGAGATCTTCCAGATGTTGTTTCCACGTGAGTAGTATCATCTTCTAGCTTAACCAAATTTGTCAGTCGCGATTCCAGATAGCTCTGAAGAGTGATTTGTGGAGCAGGGAGGATGCTTTTCATGAACTTCCTTTGGAGACAAGACTGTAGAAGTTGATTCATTCGTAGGTCGTTGTGTGACTGATGCATGACTTCAAGATGTTTCCACATTTCATGAGCACAAGCTTCAAAATCCAAGATAGAGTAGATGGAATTTGGAAGACCTAGAGTGATGTACCAACTTGCTTGGTAGTCAGCAACATGTTGGTCTAGCTCATGGCCAGTCAAAGTGTCTTTGGTTTGTAGTTCAATGAAGCCTGTTGAGTCAGCAATGAATTTCATTTGATATGGTCCATGAAGAATGGATTTCAGTATGAGATCAGCGTGTGGACGATCAGCAACCCATTGTAAGAATCGTCGTTTCCAAGTAGTGTAGTTTCCATTAATCAACATAGGAGGATATGATTCATTACCAAAGTGTAGCACATGACGAGGGTCGGTACTGTGACGTGGAGTGTAAGGAGAATTTGAGTACGGTAGTTGAGACATGATGAAAGACTTGTGTGTAAATGGATCTTGTAGAAGGTATAAGTGTTATGCCACGCTTTGAAGACTATCCCAAGTGTTTTCTCGAATCTTAAAATGTTGAATATCTCGAAAAACAGTCAAAGTCCAGAAGATCTCGAAAAAAGTTACAAAGATCTCGATAATTTCAAAAGTTCTCAAAAAATCAACTTTATCGAGAAAATTTTAATAAACTTTCGAGAAATTTCACTGTAGCAGGAATTTGTAAGGTTCTCGAAAATTATGAAAGGATTTCGAAAGTTTTCCAAGGATCTCGAAAATCAAAAGATTTCGATAAACCAGAAAAGATCTCGAAACTTTAAAATTTTCGAAAACAAATTCCACAAAATTTTCGAGATTATACAATAACGAAAATATCCAACGAGTCGAAGTGTTTTCTTTCTTATACAAGAGAGAAAAGCACTGAGTAACCAACAAAAACACCTTAGGAGCAGTAAACAAAGATTTCGATAGATTAGGGTCCAAGTTTCTAGATAAAGTGCAAAAATTTGGCAGATTTTTGTTTTTGTTAAAAGCAATCCAAAAACACGTTTTTAATCCAAGATTCTTGTACAACTAACCTTAAAATGATGAAATCTTAAAGAAAGTTGCAAACTTTAACCACTTTTCAAAACTTTGAAAAATTTCGAAAAATGGTATAAAAGTACGAATTGAAAAAAATTTTTGTGAAATTTTGAAACTTTGTTGGTTGTTTGAGTTTGTAACACACGTTTTGATGAAAAAGATGTGATAAAAACACGAAACAAACAAGAAAGTAACAAGCTTTTACAAAAAATAACGATTAAAAAAGGTGTTTTGGGACGTTAGAAACAAAAACAAAGATTACACCTTCTTTTGGCGATTGATACCACTTGTTAGGTCACCATATTGTAAACACAAGTATAGATTTGATAGAAATAAGATGAGAAATAGAGTTTGGTTGATTAGATCAAATATGAAGAATAAAAGTGCAAGAGTTTCCTTATGTAAATGAAATAACCAACAAGAGTAAGCATTACATAGATGTCCTATTTATAGGTGAAGAGCTAGGGCAACATTCCCTTCTCTTCCCTTCTCTAATTCGTATGGGCTTTAGGCCCATTGGACGAGTAAAGGGCTTACCCTTAAACATAACATGATTAAATAACTTAGCAACCTATTACAATTGATGAAATAACCGAGACTTGATTAAATGTTGATAAACTTAGGTTCTAACATGTGTTTCTGAATTCGGAGCGGTATGGCTTTAAATATGCATAGTTTGCTGAGATAAAAGGTAATGTGCTCTGGTTTTGCTGTTATAAAAAAATTGTGACTTGATTTTAGTTCAGTGCCAATATAATTATGTGATAATTATGTGTTTTGTTCTGTTATGAGATGGAGGAATTAACATGGCGTATACGGCTGGAGAAACCTTCTACGTATGAAAAATATAGGATCAATGCCTCTCTATTAAGGACTAACGTAATTTTTTCATTGCTGGCTTATTGAGGATAATTGTTGCAAAACACTTACTCTCCATTGAGGGTAAGTATTTTGCACCATACTTTAACCATTTTTTATGGTTTTTTAATTCATGGGTACATATTGGCTTATATCTTGCAAATACGATATCGAAGATGAAGGATGAGAATGAGAATCTAAGAGGTTGTGATGATATAGTTTGAATGCTTCTAAGTGGATTCGCGCAAAGGTGAGATCATCTGCATCCTAGCGGGGCAAGCTTACTAAGTTTGTAGCCATGGAGGTTATTTACCTATTTCTAGAAAACGAAATAGTTTGATTTGAAGAACTGGTCAAAAGGTAAATCTTGCATGCAGCCTAAAAAGTTTCGTGCTTTGATTCGTTATACTCTTTAATCCAGTTTATGATTCTGTAAGGTAGTTTTATAAGAATTTAACCAATCATAATGGATTTTTGCCCTTAGTTTCTTACAAACAGTTGGGGTAAAGAAATTGTGGCAGGAGAGTTTGGTGGAAGTGCTAGAATTATAGTTGGATATCCACTTGATAGTATTTGAGTTAGCCAACAAATAGTCCATCCGGTTCGACTTTTAGTATTCTTAACAGTGTTGCGGTTAGAGGACCTCTTGCCCTTTATAGAGGCAAGGTTGCTCCTCTTGCTTCTGTTAGTTTTCAAGTTATCTTTCTTACTTTCGTGTACTATATCACATTAGTGGGAAAAAATTATGAGACGACGTATTGTTCATAAGGTTATTAAAACAAAATTAAGTTTATTGTTCATAAGCCAGGAGTGGTAAGAGGAGCCGGTTAGGAGTGATGATAAATCTTTTACATATGTGTTGTTTAAGCGAAATCAATCAACGTTTGAGGATAACAATATCTTGGCGGGGCATTTATAGTAATTCAGCCATGGCGGTTTTTCCCTCTTTTTTGTGAACATTCTTATAGATGTGAGGCTCCATTTTTTTTACTGGTGTCTCAGTGGTGAATTGGTGATAGTTCTGTTGTGGTTGTCGGCTTAGATTGTGTTTAGTTTGTTGGATTGTGTATTCAAGAGGCATAAACCTTTATTATTATTATTATTATTATTATTATTATTATTATTATTATTATTATTATTATTATTATTATTATTATTATTATTATTATTATTATTATTATTATTACTATTATTCTTATTACTATTATTATTACTATTATTATTATTATTATTATTATTATTATTATTATTATTATTATTATTATTATTATTATTATTATTATTATTATTACTATTATTATTATTATTATTATTATTATTATTATTATTATTATTATTATTATTATTATTATTATTATTATTATTATTATTATTATTTGTAGAACCGTAGAGGAGGGGTGAATACGGTTTCTTAAGCTTTTAGAACGTTTAAAAACTTTAAGCCTTGAAGAACACCAAGTGGTCTAGACGAGAATAACCACTAGCACAAACACAAACACAAGTATATAAAGCGAGTAAAGAACACCACGATATATACTGGTTCCGGATGGGGGGTTTATACCATCCGTACGTCCAGTTGCGAATCCACGACACCGATACTATTACTCTAGTATAATCCTTTCGGTGGACTATAAACCGTTACAACTTCACTCCACCAATACTCAACAATATTGGTGCTCACAAAGAAAGAGATACTCCCCAACGGTATTCCGCCCTCGGAAACCACCCAAAAGAATCTCGTGACTCGACTTACACTTGGTCACTAAGACCTCTACCAAAACTTCCACCCGGAAGTATCAAACCCCAACTAGATCCCCAATGATCTAGGCTTGGTCACGAAGACGCAAGACTTCCCTTACAATCAAATGAATAAATAAGATTGTTTGTTTTAACAATCAAGTCCTAACCTAACCTAGAGACTCGATTGTAATAGAAAGGGTATAAGAAGAAGACCCTCGACACAATCACAAGAGCGGATTAAGTTCTTGTGATTCTTCCCTTGCAAGGAGATGTGTTCTTTCAAAGATGTTAGTATGATAATCAAGAACACAAGATTAGAGATAGAGAGATTAGAGAGTGTTTAGAGAGAAAGAATCTAGAGAGAAAGAAGAATGGCAAGGGGTGAGGAATACAAGAGGCAAGGTTGGGTATTTATAGGCCAAGACCCAACTTGGGAAAAATTTACCGAGGCCGGCGCACTGCCCACGCGTCAACGCGTGGGTGACGCGCCAGAACCTCTGTAACATTTTTCCCAAAACATGGGTGTTGGTCTTTTAAATACCTAACCTTGCTAAACCCCCAATAGTACTTCACACTAAACCTTAACATTAATCAATCTAAGGTTTACCAACTCAAATAGCCAATTTGAAAAACATTTTGTGAAGTAGTTAAAGAGAAAACAAATTACCAAGGGTCTAAGAGATAGAAAAGGTAATTTGGAAGGGGTGTAAATTTAATTCCTCACATGGCATAATTAAGAAGAGAATATGCCATGGTATATTCCACAAGGGAAGGGTTAAAGTGTAATTGTGGTTAGGGTTAAGGGTTTAGAAGGTTTAGAGGATAACCATGGTTAAGTAAGAAGGGGTTAAGTTAGAAAGTTAAGTTTAATGGTTTTGTGTTTGATGGTTTTGGGTTTGATGGTTTTGTAGGAAGTGGTTTTGGTTTAAATGGTTTTGGGTTGACTGGTAATTTGTTGAAAAAGATAATTAAGAAAATATTAAGAATGAAATAAAGAGAAGATTAGTAAATAATCTAATTGTCATTAAGAAGAAAGAAATTTGACAATTAAGATTATAGGTTGAGAAAAATCGCAAGTTACTTATATACTCAAGTAACAATACGTCGAGAACCCATAGTTTCATATCTCGTGACTTTCCACGACTCGACGTTCTCAACTAACACCTTGGTGCAAACAAGTCAAGTGCTTTACCGATATATAAAGCATAACCCAAGTGGGAAAGGATGCATTTACGCAAAGTGACCTTGGACTTACTTTGACCAATAAGGGAGTAAACCCGTTACGTGATTAGAGAAGACGTAAGTACGGGATATGAGCATATGGGTGCTTTCACGTGTTGTTACGTGAAATATATAAGCTCCCTAAGTTTAGAAAGGCTTTGGCGTGTTAGAAAACTTGAGTTGGCGTTTTTCCCAAAGTGGGTGCTTTAAAAATAGGATCTCTCTAATCTCAAAACTCGTTTCGAGTGTTCTTAATTAAGCACATAGCATATTCATACCTGAATTGAAAGATCCACATTTGTCGGGTAAGGGGAAGGCCGACTTTGAAAATTCGCCAAATTCCATACAGTCCCCTGGTGCGTCCCCGACGCGTCAGCGCGCAGGCAGCAGACATGGAATTTTTGCGAATTAGGCTACCGTTTGATGTTTTAAGTGTTTCGAAGGTTTATTTGTCATTATCAAAACATTAGGAGATCTTGATCATGTTGCCTCAACATTATTATTATTATTATTATTATTATTATTATTATTATTATTATTATTATTATTATTATTATTATCATTATTATTATCATTATTATCATCATCATCATCATCATCATCATCATCATCATCATCATCATCATCATTATTATTATTATTATTATTATTATTATTATTATTATTATTATTTTATTTATTTATTTTTAATTTTTTTTGGCTTATCTAGCTTATGAACAGTAGGAGTTTGGCTTATAAATAGTACCGGCTTATATGGTGTATGAACAATAAACCTTTTTTTAGAGGCAGTGATGATAAATCTGTTCTATATCTGTTGTTTGAGTGAAATCGATCAAAGTTTAAGAATAACTGTATCTTGGCGGGCCATTTATATTAATTCAGCCATGACGGCCTTTTCCTATTTGTTCTGATACATTCTTACATATCTGAACCTCCATTTTTTACTAATATCTTTATTTCTTGTTAGCGTAAAAAAGTACTTCATCAGGTAACTTTTCCAAACTCTTCAATATCAAACTTTGTGCTAAATATAGCAATGTATAACACATGCCCAAAGGAGCCAATACTTAAAGGCTATTTGTGTTGACTTTTGAAATTGATATGACAATTTTTTGATTTTAGAATTAATATGTGCTATTTTTATTTTCATTACATATTTTTTCTTTCGTATTGATTATTGGTTTCATGTGTCGTACTCTAATTGAGCCGAAGGATCAGTCGAATCTCTTCACATGCCATAATGAACTTGATGTTCAATATCTGGGTTAAGTACCTTGATTCTGGATTCGTTGTTGCATCATCTTATGGGTCAAGCTCGAGTATGGTGTAAAGATACTTGCTCCACATCAAAGTCTTGGGTTACTGGAAGATTATAGCTCATTATGTAAACGTTTGGAGTTTAGAAGCCTTTTTTTATGTGCTCTGTAGGATATTTGCTCATGAATAAGCAGCTCAATATACGACTCTTGGGTAGAATTGCAAAGTATGATTTCTATCTAGACAACTCCTCACGATTGTACATTTGTTTATTTTCCGTATTAGATATGTTAATGGAGATGTATTGTTTGGTCGAGTTTGCATTACTTGAATATTAGGATTCTAAAGTTGACCTGGTGGAATAACAACGTGGATTGACAATTTGAGCCTAAAAAAATTATGTTTTTCCTTTTGTTGATTGTTTTAGGTCGTGTCTAGCATGTACTCTACACAAGAGGTGGATTTAATAACGCCATCTATGTTTTATTTTGCTCATAAGCTTTGTAATTACGCATGTATTTAAGTTGCGAGAAAAAATTAAATGCATACTCTTACTTTGATGCTTACCAAGGGACAAATCCCCACCATCCATCTAGTTTGATCTAATGGTGGGTATTAACCTAATATTAAATGGGAAACATAAGTCCATGGTTTTTTTCTTTATTTATTTGTTTTGTCTTCCTTGTAGAACCGTAGAGGGGGGTGAATACGGTTTCTTCGGCTTTTAGGACGTTTAAAAACTTTAAGCCACGAAGACAGCCAAGTGGTCTAAGNATTCTTATTATTATTATTATTATTATTATTATTATTATTATTATTATTATTATTATTATTATTATTATTATTATTATTATTATTATTATTCTTATTATTATTATTATTCTTATTATTATTATTATTATTATTATTATTATTATTATTATTATTATTATTATTATTATTATTATCATCATCATCATCATCATCATCATCATCATCATCATCATCATCATCATTATTATTATTATTATTATTATTATTATTATTATTATTATTATTATTATTATTATTATTATTATTATTATTTTATTTATTTATTTTTAATTTTTTTTGGCTTATCTAGCTTATGAACAGTAGGAGTTTGGCTTATAAATAGTACCGGCTTATATGGTGTATGAACAATAAACCTTTTTTTTAGAGGCAGTGATGATAAATCTGTTCTATATCTGTTGTTTGAGTGAAATCGATCAAAGTTTAAGAATAACTGTATCTTGGCGGGCCATTTATATTAATTCAGCCATGACGGCCTTTTCCTATTTGTTCTGATACATTCTTACATATCTGAACCTCCATTTTTTACTAATATCTTTATTTCTTGTTAGCGTAAAAAAGTACTTCATCAGGTAACTTTTCCAAACTCTTCAATATCAAACTTTGTGCTAAATATAGCAATGTATAACACATGCCCAAAGGAGCCAATACTTAAAGGCTATTTGTGTTGACTTTTGTAATTGATATGACAATTTTTTGATTTTAGAATTAATATGTGCTATTTTTATTTTCATTACATATTTTTTCTTTCGTATTGATTATTGGTTTCATGTGTCGTACTCTAATTGAGCCGAAGGATCAGTCGAATCTCTTCACATGCCATAATGAACTTGATGTTCAATATCTGGGTTAAGTACCTTGATTCTGGATTCGTTTTTGCATCATCTTATGGGTCAAGCTCGAGTATGGTGTAAAGATACTTGCTCCACATCAAAGTCTTGGGTTACTGGAAGATTATAGCTCATTATGTAAACGTTTGGAGTTTAGAAGCCTTTTTTTATGTGCTCTGTAGGATATTTGCTCATGAATAAGCAGCTCAATATACGACTCTTGGGTAGAATTGCAAAGTATGATTTCTATCTAGACAACTCCTCACGATTGTACATTTGTTTATTTTCCGTATTAGATATGTTAATGGAGATGTATTGTTTGGTCGAGTTTGCATTACTTGAATATTAGGATTCTAAAGTTGACCTGGTGGAATAACAACGTGGATTGACAATTTGAGCCTAAAAAAATTATGTTTTTCCTTTTGTTGATTGTTTTAGGTCGTGTCTAGCATGTACTCTACACAAGAGGTGGATTTAATAACGCCATCTATGTTTTATTTTGCTCATAAGCTTTGTAATTACGCATGTATTTAAGTTGCGAGAAAAAATTAAATGCATACTCTTACTTTGATGCTTACCAAGGGACAAATCCCCACCATCCATCTAGTTTGATCTAATGGTGGGGATTAACCTAAGATTAAATGGGAAACATAAGTCCATGGTTTTTTTCTTTATTTATTTGTTTTGTCTTCCTTGTAGAACCGTAGAGGGGGGTGAATACGGTTTCTTCGGCTTTTAGGACGTTTAAAAACTTTAAGCCACGAAGACAGCCAAGTGGTCTAAGTAGGAACAACCACAAACACAATCACAAGTATATAAAGCTAGTAAAGAACACAACGATATATACTTGTTCGGGATGGGGGGTTTATACCATCCGTACGTCCAGTTGCGAATCCGCGACTCCGATACTATTCACTAGTATAATCCTTTCGGTGGATTACAAACCGTTACAATTCACTCCACCGATACTCAACAATATCGATGCTCACAAAGAAGGAGTTACTCCCCAACGGTGTTCCGCCCTCGGAAACCACCCAAAAGAATCTCGCGATTCGTCTTCACCTAAGGATCACAAAGATCACTACTAAACTTCCCATCGGAAGTATCAAACCCCAACTAGATCCCCAATGATCTAGGCTTGGTCACAAAGACACAAGACTTCCCTTACAAACAATTGAATGAATAAAAGTTTGTTCAATCAAGCCCTAACCTAACCTAGAGACTCGATTGTAATAGAAAGGGTAGAAGAAGACCCTCGACACAATCACAAGAGTGGATTAAGTTCTTGTGATTCTTCCCTTGCAAAGAATAAGTGTTCTTTCAAAGATGTTATATGAAAATCAAGAACACAAGATTAGAGATAAAAAGATTTGAGAGAGATTAGAAAGTGTTTGAGAGAAAGAATTTAGAGAGAAAGAAGAATGGCAAGGGGTGAGGAATACAAGAGGCAAGGCATGGTATTTATAGGCAAAACCCAAAACTTGGGAAAATTTACCGAGGCCGGCGCGTCACCCGCGCGTCAACGCGCGGGCAGCGCGCCAGGCTTCTGTAACATTTTCCCAAATTCTTGGGTTTTGATCTTATAAATACCTTACCTTGCTAAACCCCCAATTGCACTTCACACTAAACCTTAACATTAATCATTCTAAGATTTACCAACTCAAATAGCCAATTTGAAAAACATTTTGTGAAGTAGATAAAGAGATAAACAAATTACCAAGGGTGAGAAGTGTAGATAGGGTAATTTGGAAGGGGTGTAAATGTAATTTCTCACATGGCATAAGTGAGAAGAGAATATGCCATGGAATATTCTACAAGGGAAGGGTTAAGGTGTAACTATGGTTAGGTTTAAAGGTTTAGAAGGTTAACCATGGTTAAGTGTGAAATGGGTTAAGTGTAGAGGGTTAACCATGGTTGGATGTGTGTGTGGTAAACCAAGGTTGGGTTAGGGTTAAGTGATGGGAACTAACCATGGTTGGATGAGGAGAACCATGGTTGGGTTAAAGGAGATATTCCAAAGGAATATTCCTTTCTTGGGGGGAAAGGGGTAATGGATGGTTGAGATGAGTTGGATTTGAAATGGAGGGTTGTGATTAAAAACATGTGTTTAAATGGATGGATGGTTGAGATGGTTTAAGAGAATGAAGGGTTGAGATTGAAAGTGTGTAAGGAATAAAAGAGTGTGTAAGAGATGGATGTGATGTGTACCTTAGTGTGTGTATGGGTTGTGTCTAGTGTGTGTATTTTGAATGAAAAAGTGTAAGAGTGTGTGTAGAAATGGGTTGTATAGATGAGATGGGTATAAGTATGAGTTGTGTATGAGAGCATAGGCATAGTATGTGTAAGTGTGTGTAAGAGGGTATGTGAGTGAAGTGTGTGTATTTTGAATGTGTATGTGAGTAGTGTTTGTATTTTGAATATGTGTTTGGGTGTGGGGGACAAGAAGGACAAAAGGTACACTTTTGTGTAAGAGTGTAAGGGAATATGTAAGAGTGTATTGGGAAGGGAGTATGGTGGTTTAGGGTTTGAGGACGTGGTTTTGAAGTAGATGGTTTTGGGTTGAGTGGTTTTGGTTGAAAGTAGTTTTGGGAAAAGTGGTAATTTGTTGAAGAAGATTAGCAAAAGTAATTAAAGAAATAAAGAGAAGATTAGAGAATAATCTAATTGTCATTAAGAAGAAAAGTGTTTTGACAATTAAGATTATAAGTTGAGAAAATTATGAGTTACTTATATATTCAAGTAAAGCGACGTCGAGAATCCATAATTTCATATCTCGTGACTTTCCATGACTCGACGTTCTCAACTAACACCTTGGTGCAAAAAAGTCAAGTGCTTTGCCTTGATGTAAAGCATAACCCAAGTGGGTAAGGATACGTTTACGCAAAGTGACCTTTGACTTTGTTTGACCAATAAGGGAGTAAACCCGTTACGTGATTAGAGAAGACGTAAGTACGGGATATGAGCATATGGATGCTTTCACGTGTTGTTACGTGAAATATATAAGCTCCCTAAGTTTAGAAAAGCCTTGGCTAGAGGCAAGAGTTAGAAAGCATGAGTTGTCGTTTTTCCCAAAGTGGGTGTTGTAAAAGTATAATCTCTCAAATCTCAAAACTCGTTTCGAGTGTTCTCAATTAAGCACATAACATGTACATACCTGAATTGAAAGATCCACATTTGTCGGGTAAGAGGAAAGCCGACTTTGAGAATTCGCCCGAAACCATACAGTCTCCTGGCGCGTCAGCGCGCGGGCAACGGACCAGCAGCAGACATGTGGTTTCGGGGAATTAGGCTACCGTTTGATGTTTTATGTGTTTCGAAGGTTTATTTGTCATTATCAAAACATTAGGAGATCTTGATCATGTTGCCTCAACAATCTCTCCCTTTTTGATGATGACAAATAAAATCCAAAAGCAAATAAAACTTACAAACGTAGCGAAGACAAGCGCGCCTTTGGTGAAGATTTGCGTCTCTTGACCTTGCCTTGTAAATATGATGAAGTCCTTGCTTGCTCTTGAGCTTGATCTTCACTTTGCTCACTTTGCTTTCTTTCTCCCCCTTTTGTCAAATCAAAAAGGCGGGACTTCCATTTGAATGGGTAAGTAGCTTGTAAGTTAGCACCCGAGCGTGCTCCCCCTTTAACATAGCTCCCCCTAGATCGTTGCTCCCCCTTGTTTAAAGGCGGGGATCCATGGGTCAAGAGCCTCACCTTTGCGGTGGCCTAGCTACATGAAAACACCACAACATGCAACAAACAAGAATTCCTCACATGTGGAAGTCCAAAATGGGTTAGGTTACCATTAGGATACTTGCAACATGGGTTAGTGCACATCATAAATATATATTAGTGTCCAAAATGACTCCAATATCCAAATGTTGAGCTAGAC
>LBNU01001339.1:55826-77170 GCA_014162995.1 Artemisia annua
AAAGACACACATGCTCTATGAACGTTTAAAGGACTTCTAGACACATTGTTAAGCTTCAAAAGATTGTTCTCTTAAGATGCATGTCCACCATGAACATCTAGACCTATCCCAAAACAATTTGGATAATTGGAAAATGTCAAGCCAAAACCTAATTTTGTTTTGTTTGTGATCTAAGAGTCCTCTTGTTTAAGTCACCAATGACTTGTTCAATGGGATGAACCCTCGCTTCTCTCACATCTTTAGAATTGCCGTCATCCGAAACATTAACTTGTAATGTAGACGACCCTTCATGATTTTGAACTATATGTTCGTTAACCATGTCATCTTCTACCGAAGAAGATAGTTTGGGCTCGGGCATGCTCTCATCAAAGGTGACATTGAGGGATTCCTCAATCCTCATTGTTTCCTTATTAAGCACTATGTATGCTTTACTTGTTTGAGAGTATCCTAAGAAAACACCTTCATACAACTTTGGGTCGAATTTGGTGAGGTATTCTTTGGTGTTAAGTATGAATACTTTGCAACCAAAAACTCTAAAATACTCTAGGGATGGTTTTCAATTCCTAAGTATTTCATAAGATGTTTTATTGATCACTTTTCTTATATAAGCTCTATTAAAGATATAGCAAGCGGTATCTAGGGCATGACACCAAAATTTTTGTGGGATGGATTGTTCATCAAGCATAGCTCGACTCATCTTTCTTAACTTACGATGTGTTCTTTCAACAATCTCATGCGATTGAGAAGTGAACGGGCCCGATAAGTTATAAGATATTCCACGTTGTGCACAAAAGGTTCCAAATTGCATCTTATCAAATTCATTACTATGATTAGTTTTAATTGAAACAATTGAACAATCAAGTAGGTTTTCTAGTTTCTTTCTTAAGATGTCAAATTTGTTTAAGACTTCTTCTTTATTTTCTAAGAACAAGACCCATGTATAATTTGAATAGTCATCTATAATCATCAAAGTGTAGATGTTTCCTCCGTAGCTTTGGATTGGAGATGGACCATACAAATCCAAGTGAACCAACTCTAAAACCCTATTAGTTGACACTTCATTTTTATTTCTATTATTAGCTTGTCCTTGACTCCCTAGACATGTATCACAATAATGTCTTTCAAAGCTCAACTTTGGTAAATTCCGTACTAGCTCATTGGAAGCTAGGTTTTGGACTAACCTCATATTGGCATGACCTAACCTCCTATGCCAAAGCGTTGAGTTGTCAACAATGGACGAAAGACAAATGTGTTGCTTAGAATTATCTCCTAACTTGCATGTATACAAGTTATTTCTCCTAATGCCTTTTAGCTAACACAACACCATTTTTACTAATAGTACAATCTACTTTAGTAAATTTAACCTCACAATCATCATCACTTAATTGACTCACACTAATCAAGTTAAAGCTTAGACCCCTAACATGCTCAACATTGGATATTTCTATGGAGTCATGAAGGACATTACCTTTGCCTACAATTTTGCCGTTAAGTTTGCTTCCAAAAATGACTTGATTGCCGTTATACTCCATGTATGACATGAACAATCTTCTATTCCCGGTCATGTGTTTAGTGCAACCACTATCCACTCGTCCAGTTGTAGATCACTTTTGAGACAAACCTACAACAAAGATATGACTCATGCCTTTGGTACCCATTGTTTATTGGGTCCATTTTGGTTAGCATTTAAAGTTTCCAAGTCAAACATCCTTGGGTCTTGAAGCAAGATACATAGTTTTTCAATACCAAAATTAGAGAAAACGGACCAAGGATTATTTTGAAAACTATTTTGATTTTGGTAGTTTGGTGTATAGTAGTTGTATCCTTGAGGTCTAAAGAAAGTTTGGTTTGAATAGGAGTTGTCTCTCCTTTGGTAGTTATTATTACGTTGGTATTGAGATGACCTTTGATTATGATTATAAACGTTTCTTCTTTGGTTATTATAAATGAAGATTTTTGATTATATGAGGTAAAAGGTCTCATATTAGGTGTAGATAGGAGTGGTTTATTATTCACTCGAGGTTGTCCATAACCAAGACCATTGCGAAAACCCGAGTTAAAACTTTGTTTTGGGCTTTCTTTTCTTTCAATGGGTACTTGATTACCTCGAGTGTTTGCAAAAGGAGCTTGAGGAATAGTTGGTTTTTCATAAACTTTTGACGAATCTTCATATTTCCTCAGAGGTCTGGCGCGTTGCTGGCGCGTTGACGCATCAGGCAGAGCGTCAGCCTCGGAAATCTTTGGAGTTTTACTTTCCTTGGCTTTTACAAAAGCTATTGGTTTTGTTAGACTCACGGGAGTGGTTTTACCTAGTTTAGAAAATCCAAGACCTCCCTTATCTTGAGACACCTTTTGACGACTTATTATTTCTTCTAAGTCATTAGTGCTCTTTTTATATTTAGAGAAACTTAAAGATTCCTTTTGAAGTATAGACACTTTATCATTCAAAGAGTTAACCTTAAGTGTGAGTTCTTCACATCTTTTACATGGTTCAATCGTCTCTTTGCCATGCTTAAGTGTCTTTACTTCCTTTTTAAGTCCATTAATGGTTTCATTAAGTTTGACTTGTTCTTGTTCAAGACGATGTTTTTCTTTAACAACATTTTCAAACATTTTTCTAAAATCGTCATTGAACTTATTTAGCTCCTCTTTCTCCTTTTTCAAGTTGATAATGTCTAAGTTATTAAAAGAGGAAGAGTTTAGAGGTACCTCAAGCTTTTCTTGAGCCATGAGACAAGTAGCCTCCTTTGGTGGTTGCTCATCATCTTCACTATCACTCCATGCTCCTCCAACGAATGCCTTGTTTTCTTTAGGCTTAGGACATTCATTGATGAAGTGACCTTTATCACCACAATTGTAGCATACTTGTGTGCGCCTTGAGCTTTCACCAACTTTGTTGTCATTACCATGACTTGCACCAAAGTTGTTTCTTCCACCAAAATTATTTCTTTGGTTGGCAAACCTATTGCTTCTTCTGAAGTTACCACCTTTTCTAAAGAACCTTCAAAAGTTCTTAGCCATGAGGTTGTATTCTTCGTCGTCCGCCTCATCTTCTTCACCACTACCTTCTTGGCCATCACTTTCATCACTAGGTTGGTTACTAGTGACTTTAGCTTTAAGAGCCAAAGACTTTACCTTCTCCTTCTTGTCTTTGGTGCTAGTCTTGTCATTTTCAAGGATCATTTCATAGACCTTGAGATTCCCGATGAGATCGTCAAGAGGGAGTTCCGCTAAATTCTTGGCTTCTTCAATGGCCGTCACCTTTGGCCTCCACTTTATAGGGAGTGCTCGAAGAAACTTTCTCACATGATTTTTATTATAAAAACTAGGATCTAGAGCCGTGAGACTAGTGATAATAGCATTAAATCTTGTGTAACCATTATCAATAGTTTCTGCATCCGAGATCAAGAACTTCTCATATTGTTGTATAAGAAGATCGATCTTGCAATCTTTTACTTGAGAGTTGCCTTGATGGGTGATGATAAATGAGTGCCAAATCTCCTTGGCGGTTTTGCACACGTGAACTCTTTCGAATTCCATTCGAGGTAGAGCGTTGTATATCAACATCTTGGCCTCTTGATTTTTGATAAGCTTTTTCTTCTCATCTTCTTTAAGTTCCGAGTATGGTGTCTCATCCATCAACTTGGTTTCCGAGTCGAGCATCTCGAAGACAAAGTCACCATTTTGAATGACCTCCCATAGATCAAGATCCTTGGACCTAACATAGGTCTCAAACCGGGTTTTCCAAAAACAAAAACCTTTAGTTTCTAGCAAAGGTGGTCTTTGCATAGAACACCCCTCCGCGTAGTTCTCTTGAGCCATGGATCTATACTCAACTTTACCAAAAATCTTAATTAGGATTTTAGATTTTTGGAAAAGAAGTTTTTGACTTAAAACGACTTCTCGGGAAGGTTGTAACGCTCAAAAACTTGAGTATACCGCTCTGATACCAATTGTAGAACCGTAGAGGGGGGGGGGTGAATACGGTTTCTTCGGCTTTTAGGACGTTTAAAAACTTTAAGCCACGAAGACAACCAAGTGGTCTAAGTAGGAACAACCACAAACACAATCACAAGTATATAAAGCTAGTAAAGAACACAACGATATTTACTGGTTCGGGATGGGGGGTTTATACCATCCGTACGTCCAGTTGCGAATCCGCGACTCCGATACTATTCACTAGTATAATCCTTTCGGTGGACTACAAACTGTTACAATTCACTCCACCGATACTCAACAATATCGATGCTCACAAAGAAGGAGTTACTCGCCAACGGTGTTCCGCCCTCGGAAACCACCCAAAAGAATCTCGCGATTCGTCTTCACCTAAGGATCACAAAGATCACTACCAAACTTCCCACTGGAAGTATCAACCCCAACTAGATCCCCAATGANACGGTTTCTTCGGCTTTTAGGACGTTTAAAAACTTTAAGCCACGAAGACAACCAAGTGGTCTAAGTAGGAACAACCACAAACACAATCACAAGTATATAAAGCTAGTAAAGAACACAACGATATTTACTGGTTCGGGATGGGGGGTTTATACCATCCGTACGTCCAGTTGCGAATCCGCGACTCCGATACTATTAACTAGTATAATCCTTTCGGTGGACTACAAACTGTTACAATTCACTCCACCGATACTCAACAATATCGATGCTCACAAAGAAGGAGTTACTCCCCAACGGTGTTCCGCCCTCGGAAACCACCCAAAAGAATCTCGCGATTCGTCTTCACCTAAGGATCACAAAGATCACTACCAAACTTCCCACTGGAAGTATCAACCCCAACTAGATCCCCAATGATCTAGGCTTGGTCACAAAGACACAAGACTTCCCTTACAAACAATTGAATGAATAAAAGTTTGTTCCATCAAGCCCTAACCTAACCTAGAGACTCGATTGTAATAGAAATGGTAGAAGAAGACCCTCGACACAATCACAAGAGTGGATTAAGTTCTTGTGATTCTTCCCTTGCAAAGAAGATGTGTTCTTTCATAGATGTTATATGAAAATCAAGAACACAAGATTAGAGATAAAAAGATTTGAGAGAGATTAGAAAGTGTTTGAGAGAAAGAATTTAGAGAGAAAGAAGAATGGCAAGGGGTGAGGAATACAAGAGGCAAGGCATGGTATTTATAGGCAAAACCCAAAACTTGGGAAAATTTACCGAGGCCGGCGCGTCACACGCGTGTCAACGCGCGGGCAGCGCGCCAGGCTTCTGTAACATTTTCCCAAAATCTTAGGTTTTGATCTTATAAATACCTTACCTTGCTAAACCCCCAATTGTACTTCACACTAAACCTTAACATTAATCAATCTAAGGTTTACCAACTCAAATAGCCAATTTGAAAAACATTTTGTGAAGTAGATAAAGAGAAAAACAAATTACCAAGGGTGAGAAGTGTAGATAGGGTAATTTGGAAGGGGTGTAAATGTAATTCCTCACATGGCATAAGTGAGAAGAGAATATGCCATGGAATATTCCACAAGGGAAGGGTTAAGGTGTAACTATGGTTAGGTTTAAAGGTTTAGAAGGTTAACCATGGTTAAGTGTGAAATGGGTTAAGTGTAGAGAGTTAACCATGGTTGGGTGTGTATGTGGTTTTAGTTAACCAAGGTTGGGTTAGGGTTAAGTGATGGGAACTAACCATGGTTGGATGAGGTGAACCATGGTTGGGTTAAGAGGAGATATTCCAAAGGAATATTCCTTTCTTGGGGGGAAAGGGTGATGAAGGGTTGAGATGTGTTTGATTTGAAATGGAGGGTTGTGATTGAAGTTGTGTAAGAGATGTAAGGTTGTAAGAGGATGGATGGTTGAGATGAGTTGGTTTGAATTGGATGGTTAGGATTAAAAACATGTGTTTAAAAGAATGGAGGGTTGAGATGGTTTAAGAGAATGAAGGGTTGAGATTGAAAGTGTGTAAGGAATAAAAGAGTGTGTAAGAGAGTGAAAGAGAGTGAGATGTGATGTGTACTTTAGTGTGTGTATGGGTTGTGTGTAGTGTGTGTATTTTGAATGAGATGTGTGGGAGTATGTGAAGTGTATAGGTGTATAGGTGTAGAATGTGTAAGTGTGTGTAAAGAGAGGTATGTGAGTGAAGTGTGTGTATTTTGAATATGTGTTTGGGTGAGGGGGACAAGAAGGACAAAAAGTACACTTTTGTGTAAGAGTGCAAGGGAATATGTAAGAGTGTATTGGGAAGGGAGTATGGTGGTTTAGGGTTTGAGGAAGTGGCTTTGAAGTAGATGGTATTGGGTTGAGTGGTTTTGGTTGAAAGTAGTTTTGGGAAAAGTGGTAATTTGTTGAAGTAGAAGATTAGCAAAAGTAATTAAAGAAATAAAGAGAAGATTAGAGAATAATCTAATTGTCATTAAGAAGAAAAGTGTTTTGACAATTAAGATTATAAGTTGAGAAAATTATGAGTTACTTATATATTCAAGTAACGCGACGTCGAGAATCCATAATTTCATATCTCGTGACTTTCCATGACTCGACGTTCTCAACTAACACCTTGGTGCAAAAAAGTCAAGTGCTTTGCCTTGATGTAAAGCATAACCCAAGTGGGTAAGGATACGTTTACGCAAAGTGACCTTTGACTTCGTTTGACCAATAAGGGAGTAAACCCGTTACGTGATTAGAGAAGACGTAAGTACGGGATATGAGCATATGGATGCTTTCACGTGTTGTTACGTGAAATATATAAGCTCCCTAAGTTTAGAAAAGCCTTGGCTAGAGGCAAGAGTTAGAAAGCATGAGTTGTCGTTTTTCCCAAAGTGGGTGTTGTAAAAGTATGATCTCTCAAATCTCAAAACTCATTTCGAGTGTTCTCAATTAAGCACATAACATGTACATACCTGAATAGAAAGATCCACATTTGTCGGGTAAGGGGAAAGCCGACTTTGAGAATTCGCCCGAAACCATACAGTCTCCTGGCGCGTCCCCGGCGCGTTAGCGCGCCAGCAGCAGACATGTGGTTTCGGGGAATTAGGCTACTGTTTGACGTTTTATGTGTTTCGAAGGTTTATTTGTCATTATCAAAACATTAGGAGATCTTGATCATGTTGCCTCAACATTCCTTATTATTCTTTTTTCTTTTTGTTCTTTCAATTCACGTAGCTTCTTTTTTGTTGTTCTTTCAATTCACGTAGCCTTTTTTTGTTTTTTTAATTCACTTTTCTTTTAGTTCATTTTTTTTAATTTAGTTTTTTTAGTTCACTTTTTTTTTCGCGTTCATACGTTTTTACTGTTTTCATATGTTTTCGTCCATTTTCATACGTTTTTGTCCCTTTTCGCCCGTTTTCATACGTTTTCGCCTGTTTTCATACGTTTTCGTCAGTTTTCATATATTTTGTTCGTTTTCATACGTTTTTGTCCGTTTTCTTATGTTTTCTCCCGTTTTCGTACGTTTTCGTCTGTTTTCTTACGTTTTCTTGTGTTTTCATTTGTTTTTATACGTTTTCGTCCGTTTTCATACGTTTTCGTTCGTTTTAATACGTTTTCATCCGTTTTCTTTCGTTTTCGCCCAATTTTCATCCGTTTTTAAACGGGTTTTTACGCTTTCATATGTTTTTGTCCGTTTCATGCATATTCATCCGTTTTCTTGTGTTTCATCCGTTTTCTTGCGTTTTCGTTCGTTTTCATTCATTTTCATCCGTTTTCTTTCGTTTTCGTCCTATTTTTCATACGTTTTCTTCCTTTTTCATACGTGTTTTTACACTTTCATATCTTTTCATCCGTTTTCATACATATTCTTCCATTTTCTTACATTTTCGTCGTTTTCATTCGTTTTCGTCCGTTTTTCAATGTTTTTGGCCATTCTCAGACATTTTCATATGTTTCAGAATATCACAAGTGATATTCTGTGATATTCAGAATATTACCCAAGTGATATTCTGAATATCACAAGGGATATTCTGAATATCACAAGTGATCTTCTGAATATGACATGTGATATTTTGTGATTTTATGAATATCACAAGTGATATTCTGAGTATGAAAAATGATATTCTGAATATCATAAGTGATATTATGTGATATTCAAAAAATCACAAGTGATAGATATTCAGAAAATTACAAATGATATTCAGAATATTACTAGTGATATTCAGAAAATCACAAGTGATATTTTGAATATCAACTGTGATATTAAAAAACATATGGAAAACGTAAGAAAATGGATGAAAACATAAGAAAATCACAAGTGATATTTAGAAATCACAAGTGATATTTAGAAATCACAAGTGATATTATGAATATAACTTGTAATATTATGTGTTCTAGCTATTTGATGTGTTTTAGACGTGTTTTTACGCTTTCTTATGTTTTCGTCTGTTTTCTTACGTTTTTGTCCGTTTTCTTACGTTTTCATCTGTTTTCTAACGTTTTCGCCCACTTTTATCCATTTTCATACGTTTTCATCCGATTTCTCATGTTTTCGTTTGTTAGCATACGTTTTCGTCCGTTTTCATTGGTTTTCTTTTGTTTTTGTCCATTTTCATATGTGTTTTTACACTTTCAAACGTTTTTGTATGTTTTCATATGTATTCGCCCGTTTTCTTACGTTTTCATCCGTTTTCTTATGTTTTATCACTTGTGATTTTCTGATTATCACTTGTGATTTTCTTATGTTTTCATCCGTTTTCATACGTAATCGTCCATTTTCTTACGTTTTTGTCTGTTTTCATACATTTTTGAATATCACAATTGATATTCAATATATCACTTGTGATTTTCTGAATATCACTGGTAATATTCTGAATATCACTTGTGATTTTTTGAATATCACAGAATATCACTTATGATATTCAGAATATCATTTGTGGTACTCAGAATATCACTTGTGATATTCAGAAAATCACAAAATATCACATGTGATATTCAGAAAATTACTTGTGATATTCCAAATATCCCTTGTGATATTCAGAATATCACTTGTGATATTCTGAAATGTATGAAAACGTATGAGAATGGCCAAAAACATTGAAAAACGGACGAAAACGAATGAAAACGACGAAAATGTAAGAAAACGGAAGAATATGTATGAAAACGGACAAAAACGTATGAAAGCGTAAAAACACATATGAAAAAGGAAGAAAACGTATGAAAAATAGGACGAAAACGAAAGAAAACGGATGAAAATGGACGAAAACGAATGAAAACGAACGGAAACGCAAGAAAACGGATTAAAACGCAAGAAAATGGATGAAAGCGTAAAAACACGTCTAAAAAAGGATGAAAACATATGAAAAAGAGACGAAAACGAAAGAAAACGGATGAAAACGTATTAAAACGAACGAAAACGGACGAAAAAGTATGAAAACAAACGAAAACGTAAGAAAACAGACGAAAACGTGCGAAAACATAAGAAAACGGACGAAAACGTATGAAAACTGATGAAATGTATGAAAACTGACGAAAACATAAGAAAACGGGCGAAAACGTATGAAAACAATAAAAAACGTATAAAAGCGAAAAAAAAACGTGAACTAAAAAAAAGTGAATTAAAAAAAAAAGGTGAACTAAAATAAAAGTGAATTAAAAAAAAAAAAAAAAAAAAAAAAAAAAAAAAAAAAAAACGGGAAATTAAAAAAAAAAAAAAAAAAAAAAAAAAAAAAAAAAAAAAAAAAAGGGAAAAAAAAAAAAAANGATTTAGGCTCGGATATGAAGGTTGCAAAGTGATAAAAATATCACATTGCCATCCTTTCGGTTATAAAACCAATCGTCATCGCCTGTTTTTGAAAAATTGTTTTGTCCAAGTGCAGATTGCACCCAAGTGCACAGATCAGATTGCACACAAGCAGATTGCAACCAAAGTTGCACAACAAGTAACACATGTTTCACAAGGTTCACCTGTTTCACACAATCAGGTACAACCCAGGTACACTAAAGCAGATTCTCAACCTGCAGAAACTCACAAGACCAACTTTGCAAAAGCAGATTCTCAAACTGCAGAAAGTCACAAGATCACAATGTTAGGTACAAAGGCTCGAGATATAATGAGCCTCACCACAAAGCAAGATCACACAAGCTAAGTGAAACACAAAGCAACTATCTCAATCACAATCCAACACAAAGCAACTATCTCAATCACATATCCAACACAAAGCAACTATCTCAATCACCAAACAAAGCAAAACAAGTACCCCACAAAGCAAGATCACACAAGCTAAGTGAAATACAAAGCAGATATCTCAATCATAAATCCAACACAAAGCAGCTATCTCAATTACAAATCCAACACAAAGCAACTATTGGTCGACAAACCGGGTACTTATTATAAAGGGCAAAAGGCACGTAAATGTATTATACTTGTCATTTGAACCTTTTATATGTATCATACTAAAAAAATTGCATCTATGTGCGTTAAAGTTTCTTTTTGTGACATTTTTGTGTACTCATGAAATTTTGTAACATTTTTACCCTTTAGGCTGAATTACATGAATGGTCCCTGGATTGTCAAATATTGCATCAACCGTCCTTTTTTTATTTAAAAAAAAAGTTTTTGAATTTTTTTTGCTCGATTTTTTTTCGAAAAAAAATTCAATTTTATTTTTTTCAAAAATGAAAAAAAATTCTAAAATTTATTTTTTGAAAAAAAAAATATTTCGATTTTATTTTTTTTTTTTAAATTTTGAAATATTTTTGCGTTGTTATCCACTTTTATCCGTTTCTATACGTTATCTTTCGGTTTTATATGTTTTCATCCGTTTTTTACGTGTTCGTCCGCTTTTATACATTTTCGTTTGTTTTTCTTACATTTTTATATGTTTTATACGTTTCGTTTTTCTTGTAGGGATGACATGTGTCACCTTGCCACATCACCTCTTCCATCGAGCAAAAAAAATTCAATTTTTTTTTAAAAAAATAAAATTGAAAATTTATTTTTCTCAAAAAAAATTTTAGAATTTTTTTTCGAGCAAAAAAATTGAAAATTTTTTTTGGAAAAAATAAAATCGACAAAATATTTTTTTTTCGAAAAAAAATCGAGCAAAAAAATTCAAAACTTTTTTCTGAAAAGAATAAAATCGAAATAGTTTTTCGAAAAAAAATCGAGCAAAAAAATTTCAAAATTTTTTTTTTGAAAATTATAAAATCGAAATAGTTTTTTTCGAAAAATAAATTTTAGAATTTTTTTTCGTTTTTGAAAAAAATAAAATCAAATTTTTTTTTTCGAAAAAAAAATCAAGCAAAAAAAGTTCAAAATCTTTTATTTTTTTTTTATTTTATTTTATTCTTTTTTTTTTAAATAAAAAAGGACGGTTGATGCAATATTTGCCAATCCAGGGACCATTCATGTAATTCAGCCTAAAGGGTAAAAATGTCACAAAATTTCATGAGTACACAAAAATGTCACAAAAAGAAACTTCAACGCACATAGATGCAATTTTTTTAGTATGATACATATAAAAGGTTCTAATGACAAGTATAATACATTTACGTGCCTTTTGCCCTATTATAAATAAACACAAAACACAAAACATTACAAAACACAAAACANTTTCCTTTATAGAATACAAGGTCTAAACATTCAAAACCAGAATGTAAATTTTTATAACGATATAGTAAATATATGGAAAAGTATCGAGTTTTAAGTCAAATACACATAGTAAACATATATATATCTAAGAACTTATTTCCATGTTTAAATTTCTTTTTTCTAATACAAATATGTAAACTTCGATGAAATGTTGAAGCTTTATAAGAATCCAATTCTTCAAATATTAGTTCACTAATTTTCATATTCATATGTATATGGCCGGAAAAGTTTGTGCAAGGAGAGACTTGCAATATGACAATTCTGGCAAACTACTGAATTTTGGACGCATTTTTAACGTTTATAGATGGGGGTTGAGTTATAGTCACCGAGGATCTTAATTTTAGTATAACGGGGTTACAATGTAGTCGTAACATTTTTTGTACTTTTTTTTTAATTTTTTTTTACTTTTCAGTTTTGGGTCTTTACTTTTTTTTTTTTTTTTTTTTTTTTTTTTTTGTTTTTTGTTTTTTGTATTTTGTAATAAAAAAAAAATTAAAAAAAAGTACAAAAATGGTACGGACTACTTGTAGACCCCGTTATACTAAAATGTAGATCCTCGTGACTATAACTCAACCCCATCTATAAACGTTAAAATCGTCCAAAATTCAGTAGTTTGCCAGAATTTCATATTGAAAGTCTCGTCCTTGCCACAAACTTTTCCCCTATACATATGAATATTGAAATTAGTGAATAATATTTGAAGAATTGGATTTCTTATAGAAGCTTTCAACATTTTCATCGAAGTTTACATATTTGTATTTAGAAAACAAGAAATTTAAACATGGAAATAAGGTTCTAGAAAATGTTGACTATGTGTATTTTGACTAATAACTCGATACGGTTCCATATATTAAATATCGTTATACAAATACATTCTGGTTTTGAAGTTTAGGACCTTATTCTATAAAGAAAATAACCAAAGCAAACATATCTGGCTTCAAATCTTTTATGGTTGCAATTATAGACAAGAATTATGCTAACTTAGGCTTGCAGATGCAGCTATACAAGGACGCCTGCCAAAGCTGCATTCTGAGTTTCTGACTCTGGATTCGACCAAAATATTGTTACGTATGGTTTGCGTTATACAAGTTCCACTCACATAACGGCTTACTTAATAGTTGGTCCTTAGAACTAGATTCTCAGAGTTTTCCATGATACTTGATTGATGTATAACCATCATTTCCTAAGAAGACTAATTAAACAATCGACAATCATTCATCTTGAACGGTGCGCGTAACACTCGAAATAACCCTACAACTTACTTAAAATAAACAAGTATGTTCGATGTACCAAAAATAAATAAAGTTAATGTGAAAGCAACATATTAAAGGCTTTAATTAAGCCAAAAACTTAAATTTTAAAAGAGCAAAGTGGCGACATATCTAATCTTGATGTGGACTCGTACTAGTACACTCAGTCAACTTTGACCAATGTGAAGATGGTTTTGTTTCGCAGAAGATTCCCTAGAAAGTGATGTCCCGATATAGTAACGACATATATGGAGTATATTGATAATGACAATTTGAAGTGGATCCACCAAAATCTTTAACTTTGTCGTGAATTAGGTTTGGTTTTATTAAACCCTTCAAATAGTAAAGCAAAAAAACATTTGATAACCGATAATGTCGATCGGCTCATATATCCTGTTTTAAAGACAATTTGTAGAAGCAGTGTGTGTTGTTATTTTAGCCGCGTCACTTAATTTATGTAGTTATGATCTACTTAGTTATTAAATGGTTTCTTCAAGTTTAGCTAAAAAAGGAGTCGAGAAGTTTGAAGTGTACACTCATATTACGTAACTAGATTGATTAATGATACCTCGCTTGAGTGTAAGCACCTCATAACTTAAAAGATTCTTATCAACCGGGTATTGCTCGTATTATCGATCCTCCAACCGAGATTTCCTATCAGAATAAACAAAAGACTACATAATGGTTTCACCTACTATTGTAGCGTTTTATTTCACCAACTTTAAGCAAAATTAACTGATCTTTCGGTTTCATTACTTAATATTATAGATTTTATATCTTCAAACAAAATCAACAACAATATATGTGTATTTGTGTACTTTTCTTTGGTCTTTCGCATGAATGGAACAATGACTAAAAGTGATTAGGTGCACAAGATCATAAGCACAATTGACATTTCAATTTAATTAAAATTTGAGTTTACTTTTAAACTATTACTAGACTAACTAAACAAGATAGAAACACAATCTCTTTAGCCGGTTGCATTGAAGAAAAGTCAAGATTTTGTACATAAATTAGCACTTAGCCGTTAAAAACTATGAGTGTCCCAAGAGTTTAAAGTGTTCTTTATGTATTATCCAACTGTGGATTAGGTGGTACTTGGTCGATCCGTAGTAATGCTCATTCCACGACGACTATTGGAAGTGAAATCAACGCCTTGTTATCTTATTGAAAAGATATATTCTTAAAGTGATATTAATAATAAAACGATGATTGTAACGTTAGGAATAATAGTCATCACGCGTATCTATGCTGCTAGCTTCCACCAAGCTTCCTTACTTGAACCCCAGGGCTTAAAATCAACGTCAATCTAGTCACTACCTACGCTTTTGTTATTTTATGTCTTTTATGTTTGACTCATTTAATATTGATTTAATCCACGTAGTTACATTTTGGCAACTTTTGGATTTGTTATCTATTTTTTGTCTATTGTAGTTAACATATGTCTTCATTCTAGTGAAAATATAATTGAGCAAACTGAGACTCGAACAGCTTCGAATAAAATTGTAACAACAAAAAGGGAATAGATGTTAGGGGTTGTTAGCTAATAAGCTAATCAGCGTCTGAGCTATATAAGCTCTTTAAGATAAGCCCATCTATCCATCGTGGCTTCCATAGAACAGCTTATATGCACAACTAAAGCTGCTTGACTCCTAAAAACAACTTGTAATAATGTTCTGATAATACAATAAGTTAGCAAGCTGCTCGACTCTTAATTAAATGCATCAGTAACTTGTAGCAACTGTCAATTGAAAATAAATAACTATCAAGTAATTTGAGCTAAAGTGAAATATAGGAGATTTTTTACTATCATGAGGTGTTCTAATATATCGACACTCATGATGAACTTTGGGACAGTGGATTAGTCAATAGAAAGTGGTCACTACTCACTAGCGTATGTTATAAGCATAACGGTGAGAATTTAGCTTTATTAAAGGTGATTGGCATCAGAACTTGAATCATTAACTTCAGTACTCTTATTTAGCTTGAATTCAGATTTAATTATCTGTTACACAAAATTCATATGATATCTTAGACAGTTTACGAACAATCAAAATGCAATGAAAGTCTTCTTGTTCATTCGTTCCGTTGTAGTTCCACAAGTGGAATTTGAACACCGGCCAGATCTTCAGGTTAGTTAAAAAAATCTTGACTAAAAATGATTAAACATTTAAGTGAATGATGTTGCAAACTATTGAATTTTTCAACTCTTACTAGACAATGACAACATTCTAATACTATATAGGTAAAAGACATCAAATTTTCGTTTGTAGCCGGTATACGGATACTTTGGTAGGTCTCTTCCCATATTTACGCGGTGTGCTAATTGTCATTTAATCTTTGTAGAGTTTACTACTGATAGAGAAATAATTCATTTAGTATTGGTAAAAAGAGCATAATTCAAGCAATCTTGTTGGAAAACCATGATTAAACAATAATGACAAAAAAACTAAAAGATTTGATGGTGTATCCAATGCTCTTAGGGATTTCCAAAAAGTATATTAAAATTATATTTCAAACCCACACTTGCCCACACTAACATACTAATGATACACGTAGTTCTTTTAGAACTTTTACTGATTTTATATAAACTTTGACTTGGAACCTTCAATGAAGTTTCCATGCACTAAATATTTCTATAAATAGGGACATTAGTTTGGCTGTTTAAAATTGATCTATGTAGCCTTACTTGATCTTAAGTCTGTTAATAAGTTAGATATTTGTTTGGTGTTGATGGTATTGAAACGACCGATAGGTGAAGGGGCTGAAGATGGTTATGAACTTCTTAATCATAAAGCCAAGCAACGAGTCGTCTCTTCAGAGTGAGTGCATGATTTAGATTTTGTAAAGCTGTCTCTAGAAATATATGTTATTGTCTATTTGCAGACTTTTTTTTTTACACGGATTCTGTTTTCTTTACAGTTTTGCTAGAAATGTCATTAATGGGATTTCATGTCAAGAATTAGCTTCGACGTTGGAGCCACTGATTCGTGGATGGGTAATCTTTTTTTTTTTTTTCTTTAAGAATCCATAACCATAATGAGTTTTTGACTTTTTTTACTATGTTTTTCTTGTAAATGTTGAATTCTTATAAGATAATGACAAGTTACCTTTTTCGAAGTTTTTAATATCTTATGTTGTGCATGCATGCTTTCATGTCTTGATGTGATCTATTTGTTTGACAGGTGCGAGATGAGGTGCAGCGTGCATGTCAAAGCTTCTGTTGTTCATCACCAAGGTTAAATCTCCATCTCGTTTAGATTTGGTGTATATTCTTCTAGTATTTGACATGCTCTTTTAATGATTATTTGTTTAATCTTTTTCACAGATCTCCGTTTAATGCACTTGAGCCATGTGGCGCGACACCCTTACAGCTGCGCTTCCTATCCAAGTTGCCTCAGATGCTGTTCACTGGCTGCAGGGTAGAATCTAAGGACAGCAGTCCTGTCAAACTAGTGCTATTTGATACTGATGCTAATACAATCGTGTCGTCTGGACCCTTATCTTCATTGAAGATACAAATTGTTCCACTTGATGGTGATTTTTCTCCTGACGATGAAGAAGATTGGTCTCCTAAGGATTTTGAAGCAAAAGTGATATTTGCAAGAGATGGGAAACGGCCGCTAGTGGCTGGCGATCTGGTGGTGGCTTTAAACGAAGGGGTTTGCGATTTGGGTGAAGTGTTTTTTACTGATAATTCAAGCTGGAGAAGGAGTAGGACGTTCAGGTTAGGTGCAAAAGCACTTTCTCAAGTCAGAATTAGAGAAGCAAGAAGCGAGCCTTTCGTGGTCAAAGATCATCGTGGAGAATGTTAGTCCCTCTTCCTTTTTTCTTTAAGGTTTATTTTTATGAGCCAATTGGTGAGTCGGGTAACGGGTCAAAACGGGTTGGGTGACCTGCTAACACTGCTTTTATCCAACATAATCCATTGGACAATATGGAGATAATTTATAGCTATGTTGCTACAAAAACACTCCTAACATATTTTAAGAAAGTTTTTTAGAGGGTTTTTAAGCATTTGAATACGCTTTGGCTGATTGCCTTTTTCTTGATTCAGCATACAAGAAGCACCATCCTCCAGCTTTAAATGATGACATATGGCGTTTGGAAAAGATAGCAAAAGAAGGTGCTTTTCATAAGCGATTGGGGTCACACAGAATATGTACAGTAAAGGACTTCTTACAAATATATGTTACTAACGAGGCCTGGCTACGCAAGGTAAGAGAGGTTCAATAACTACTTGCATTCAAAAAGACATTAGTAGATCTTACATGAATTTTTAATTGATAAACAGATACTCGGTGGGTCCTGTAACAAGACATGGGAGACGATTATCAAGCATGCTAATAATTGTGTTTTAGATGACAAACTGTATATGTTTAACTGTGGGGCACAAGGAGCTGGGCTTGTATTTAATTCAATTTTCAGGGTTATGGGCGCAACTTTAGATGGCCAAAATTACTTGTCTTTGGAAGAACTCACTGCATTTCAGATGGTTCGTATTCGATGCCATAATCTCTCTTATCATTATTAATTCAGAGGCAAGAATGAAATAGTTTAACTGATTAACTTTCACTTCAAACCATATGCAGGTTTTAATTTTTAAGTTTATTACTATAAATTTATGTTACTTACAGATGTTTTTATTTTGTGGTTGACAGCAAATCGTGGAATCTATGAAGGAGCAACTTTACAAGAATTTAAATGGGATGCTACCAATGGATGATATGTCTGTTTTTGGAGCCTCAATGTTAACATCCAGTTTGCTTGGTGACCCTCTTAGAAGTAGTACTAATTTGCTTCTACAGGATGTTAATATCCCAACTATGCACCCAGGTATCTAATTTATCAAGGATTATCTTCGAAATATCTGTTGTTATTCTCTGTTTAATGTAAAATTAGTAACGAACTTTCATATGTTTCTCATTATGGGAAAGTAAATGGTAGCTTTTCAACTTTAATGTGTATGAATCTTGACTATTGTGGTATAAAGTTGCAATACTCAGTTTCTAGTGTTTGGATATATGGATTGTGCTTATGATCATCTTATTATGCAGAATATAATTTGTTTCACACTAGCTGCAACAAGACTATTTATTTATGGGAAAATTATGATTATGTATTTGCGGCTTATAGACGATAAATGTATCTAGCATGAAAAACATTTGGCTATAGCTAGTAATAGAAAATTTTGTCGTATTTCGAATGTGGATGACTCAAAAATGTACAGGAATGTCCGCTTTTGTCATTTTATTTATTGCTTTCTTGAAAAATAAAATTGTGTCGAACACTTGAACAACTTTCTGATTCTTGCAACTTCAAATTCAAGAAGCAGAAGCACATCTTAATAATACACATTTTGCTACAAAAGGTTATGTGATTCTTGTTATTTAAATATCATATAGTCAGTATCAAAACACGCATCCCAGCACCCGCAGAATGGCACACATTCAGTAACTAATATCCCTAATCATTAAAACTGAACATTGTTTGTATGCATTCGTGGTAACTCCATTAATAGTATAGGATTTGATATAAGACTCTGTCCTTATTATATTATGTTACTCTATAATATGATACCTCATTAAGTTGCTAATAAAACTGAATATGCAGTTCAACCACAAATGCAGTTGACCACAACCCCGTATATGGGTGGAATGAATAACAATACTCAATCGGATGTCAACATAGCAGGCTCTTCTTCTATGCAGTATTTTTCACCAGCTTTAAGGAACAGCTTTATACTAAAAGATTTTTGCTATGAACCTTATGGCGAAGGTTGTAGTTCAAGCTCAGGAATGCTGTCTCATCAGCGTGCTGCTAATTATGATTTTCAAGCTGGGCCATCATCATCTTGGCAAGCAAATGAACTGTGTGTTGTTCCATGTAACCAAACTGTAAATAATTTTTCCTCAAATTTTAATATCCATTTCTCAAGAAATGGGTCACCCAGGGGAAGGTGGTGCAAGATTTGGGCTGCTGTGAAATGGGTCTCAGTAATGCGAGACGTGGCTGCAAAAAGAATGTGGCTTGCTTAAATGGGTTAGATTAATGACCTATAATATGTTCCTTTGTTCTTTGAATTTTTTGATATTTTTTACCCATGGGTTGAAACTTATTGCATCTGTACTATATTTATCTATGTAACATGGATGAAAGTTTGTTAAGTATAGTTGTAAAAGCAGTTGTACCAAAGGTTAGGAGGGTAAGTTTCTCCTATCGGTAACTTTTTGTGGCTGGATCTGTGATTGAGCGATCGCCATTGTTTTATGCTTCTTATGATGTAATGTAATCTTGATTTCAAATAGTATTATGTAATGATTGAAGCTTTTGATTTTACACATGAACTGCCTTCGCGTAGATATGATCTCTTTGATTCAATTGCTTTGGGCAGTGGGACTATGATGGATTCTACCACTTCTATGCCGCTATTAGGTCTATTGTGCATATGATTTTAGTCGCCTTTAAACTTAGAGTAAATTTGTTTGTCTTTGTGGTTTGCGTTCACTCACAATGTCCGTCCTTTGACCTGAAAAATTACACCTTTTTTCTTCAATTGACAAACTACCTCTATCATTTTGTCTTTGTCCCTATCAACCGTTCCTAATCCCCGCTAAGTCAACCCCACGTGATACATATGTGAGGGTGTTTTCGCCAGTTTAATCATTTTTTTTTCTTGTCTCCTCACAAACGTTGTCTGTAATTTCGTCAATTTAACCATGGTTTAGAAAATCGAACCACAAGGCGACCATAAAGCTTTTTGGTTTCGGTTTAACCGATTGACCAGAAACCGGAAGGCGACCAAAAACCTTATCACCAAAACCTTTATGGACCAAAATTGATGAAGGGCCAACATAAGCAATCACATAACAGCCAAAAGATGGATAAAACATCACAGCAAATGGGAACCTCCCAATTTTCATTCATTTTTATTTCAAACTCTTAACTAATTATTAGGGCTAATAGTCTAAAAAGGTATCCAACTTGCCACCTTTTTCTTTTGTAGGCACTCAACTTTTAATTTTCCTATTAAATTCAAAAACTCTCTTAATCTTCCTATTGTAGACCCATAACGGGGAGTATTTGACGTAGCATCATTTAATTAAATAAAACCCGTTATATTCTAAAATATCCCGTTTTAACACATTTTCAGTCAACCTAAACCCATTTTTTGATTCAAAACATCCATCTCCATATCATCAAATCAAACACATGCAAACATACACATGAACATCAACAACATTCAAAAATTCATAAATTCAGAGATTCATGAATAGAGTCTTAACACTTTTTTTTTTTTCATCATCATCATCATCATCATCATCATCTTTAGGCATAGACATGCTCAATATACTGCCACCGTCTTTGTAATATGTCAACCTCAAGAAATGACTTCCTAATGATGATTTGGGCCCAAGAGTGAAAGAAGGAAGGTGCGGTAATGGCCACATGTCTCATTTTCCTTCATCCCATCACCACAACACCTCCCCAAAACCCATGTCCAAACAGTCAAAATACCATCACAACTCACATCAATCTTCAATCATTTCATCAACGCCCACAAAATATATAACAAAATCATCAATTTCATAATACCAAATTCATCTACCGAGCCTAAAATCTTAATCATCTTCACATCCTTAGGTCATTGTGATAGTCCGTCACGATCAGAGAACGCATTAGCATTGTCCATGTGGTCGCTTCTCAATCACGGTCACGTCGAACATTTGACGCTGCAAATGTGATTGGATCTGAAACAGTCAACAAAAGTCAACCAAAGAATTGGTCAACTAAAGTCAAACTATAAAAGAGTCAATGCAATAGCCAAAGGGATATAGAGATTCCCCGGGTCGTTTAAATCCCGACGAGGAGTGAATTGTATCGAAAACGGTTTTGAGATCAAGCGTTTATGAAACGATAATGAGAAAGTGAGATTTGTAGGACTTAAACTACCAAATTATTAATGAAAAATATTATTAAACACTACAAACGATTACTGAGAATAAGGAAACGATTACAAATTTAAGAAATGTACGTTACGTTTAATTAAAACGTCTACGTACGAAAATAAAAGTGAAAATAGAAATCTACAAACTCCTAGATGATGAAAAACATATTTTTACAATCTAAATGATAAAAGAAAATTTTAAGAAAAAGAAAAATATTTTTTAGACTTTTTTAATTAAATTAATATTAATTAATTACTATTGAATTATAACTAAGTTAAATTAAAATAAATACTAACTAATTTATAAAATTATGAAAGTGTTTCTAAAATTACCTAACAATACAGAAGTCCTAAAATTACAAAAAATTCCTAAAAGTAATAAAAACTATTTTAGAAATAATTATCTAGTATTAAATTATTAATACTAGTTAATAATTTAATTATATAAATACCTATATGAACAGAGAAATTCTAGGAAAATTACTGAAAATCTAAAAAATTAATTAGAACCTAGAAAATATAAAAAGAAGCGTACTGTTTAAAAAATATTTAAATTAACTAGTTTTAACTAGTTACTTAATTTAATTATTATAATTCAAGAATATA